>CAUYRH010081490.1:0-78075 GCA_963574655.1 Perodicticus potto
AATGGGAAAATACCAAAATTTATGAATTATCTAAGGGATGCAGGTCATCTAACTTATTAGACAGCCATTGATTCAGTGTTATTTCTATGTTTGGAATCCAGTATCGTTTTCTCTGAAAACTTGATGGCCCAGCACTAGGCAGTAGCCTCCCTGGAGCCAGAGAAGCAGCCTGTGAGATGGAGTCTGGGAAGCCAGGCTGAGGGAGGGCGGCTGATCTCGTCTGCTCAACCTGAGAGGAATTAAGAAGTGAAAAAACCCACTTTGACAAAATTCTCGAATGTGTTGAGAATGAGACTCTGAGATCTCTGTCTATGAGCCCCGTGAAGTTAGGAGTAGCTGAAATGTGGTTTTGCCGGTTGGAGGGCACAGAGTGGCTCTTGGTCTTTGCCGGGGGTGTGGGGAGGACAGCTCTGCGGCTGGTGCTGGTCAGCTCCCTTACCTGCCTTCGCTGAAAAGCAAAGACCTGGAACAGTGACCTATGCGAAAACCAAGCAGAGGTTTCTTTTACTGTAAAGAATAAACTCAGATGAAAAGTTTCTTTCCAGCCCATCCCTAGGCCAGTGTAGCAACTGACAAAGAAGCTTGTGTGACAGAAATTATGCCTCTGGGTTCAGAAAGCACTTTGACCGGGCTTAGTTGAGTTGCTGTGGAGTTAATCCCAAGATCAGGAGAAAAGACACTGACCTATTTTTGTGAGGATTAACTCCTCAAGCAACTATTATAGGTGAACAAACGCTTGCTCCATTTCTATGCGTGGAAGCCCGTCTGGGCACTCAATGCGGAGACCTGAGCTGACTGCAGCAGGGACACGGCAGAGACACCATCATTCAGGAGTGAGTGGCACCGCTGCAGAAGCCTGGAAAGGAAAGCTCCACTTCTACTGTGACGCCTCAGAGCTCCGAGAACTCCCTGATCTGGATCTCGAAGCAAGTGAAGCAGGTTCTCTGGTGGCATTGTTACTGGACGGAGAGGGTCCAGCCGCCTGTCACTTCAGCCAACAGGCAGAGATGGGGCTAGATCTACCCAACTTCACTGGTCAGGAGGCCAGCAATGCTGGAGAACAGTGAGAGTAGCCTCTCCAAGACTGTTGCGTTCTTTCATTTCCCAAAATCACAGTTTTACACGTGAAAGTTCAGAGTAAAAACCGTATTAATCTTTACCTTAAACAACAATAACCAGCATAACCCAAGACCCAGAACAATATTCCAGTACAGAAGTTAATCTCCTAAATCAATCCTCCAAAACCACTCAACATGGGCATCCTTAGGGTGGGAGCTAAGTTTACAAAACGATAAGAATGAGAGACAGGGGGTGACAGTCACTTAGGACCTAAGCCCACCCAACGAGCTGTATTGAGGTGGCCCCGGCCTGACTGACCCCATCTGAGTCTTACCATATGTGCTTTCAGCATGGTGACTTCCTTCCCGGCACTGGGCCTATGACTAGCTAAGTGTCTTAGGAGGAAGACCCCATTTGGTGGTGCTGCCTGCGTTTCCTAAAGGAATTTGCCCTAAGTATGAAGCTGTCTCCTCTCAGATCTGTGCACATATTGCCCGAGGTAGACAGCTTGCCCGTTCCAAGATACTTAGATGCAGCCCGTGTGTGCCTAACTGCTGGGCTCTGGTGTCTCATTACCTGGATTTGAACCCTGGTGCTTGCTCTTCCTTGCTATGGACACGTGGCAAGATATTTTACCCCCGTCTGAATAATTAGGATACTGATAGTACCTAACTCAGAACTGACAGAAGGCTAAGTAAAGTAACACGTGTAAAGCATTTTGTATAGATCTTCTTACTAATTAGTAGTAGTGTCTAATAACAAATCTAGAAATTAGCTAGTAAGTCTAATAAATAGATCAATAAAATCTAGTAAAATCTTAGAACAGAGCCATCTGATCCCTATCAGGTCTGGACACCATCAGAACGCCTCTTCAACATGTCCAAGTGAAAGCACACGTAGTGAGAATGGGAGGGAGCCGGTCAGGCAAGGGCAGGTGTGACACAGCGGCCTGGTCGGTTTAGGTCCTGCCTGACCTTCACCCCTGTCTCCCATTCTTACTGTTTTGTAAATTTAGCTCCCCCCTAAAGAAGCCTATCTTGAATAGTTTAGGTGGATTGATTTAGGAGATTAAATTTGAGTTGTAATGTTTTCTTGGGTTATGAGTTATATTGATTATTGTTTATGGGCTATAGGTTCTGCTGATTATTGTTTAAGATAAGGGTTAACATAGTCTTCACTTTGAACTGAAATGTATAAAACTGTGATTTTGGAGATGGAAGAACAGATCAGTCTTAGAAAGGCTGCTCTAACTGTCCTCCAGAATCCCAGCCTTCCCACCAAGCTTGCTGGGACAATCCCCCTCTGCCTATTGGCTTGTTATGGGAAAGACGAGGCCCACTGGAGAGAAAGAGCACCCAAACACCATGTGTATAAGAGGATGGGCTTTATTTCAGCCAGCAAAGCAAACGCCATAGAAGAATTCAAAATGGCTGCTCCATTTTGGGTTTCCCTTTTTACCCCAGTCAAAAAGTTCCAGCCCACAGGTACTGTTCTCACTGGTCAGTTTGAATCAAGTCAGAGAAGCTATTCCAGCCCCCACAGAACTGCAGCCTTTCACAGAAGGGAGAATTTCCAGGTCCCAGGAAGTTAAGTCTACAAGTTCTCAAGAGCTGAGTCCCCATGGCGAGGAACCTGCTGGTGCATCCTTGGGGTCTCCTTGAGAAGACTCTGTTCTCCTAGGCCTCACCCTTACTGGGTAGCCTCCCTCAGGCAGATAGTGACAGGCGGCCGGACCCTCTTCCTCTGGTAACAACGAGGCTCTCAGAGCTTGCTAAATTGGCTATTCTTTGAGAAACAAAAGTTTAGTCTCTTCAGATAATCACCATGAGAGATCTTTGCTGATTTCTATCTGAGATAAGGAGGTTGTGTCAGGGGGATGAAGCCGTGGGAGACAGCAAGATGCACGTGCTTCTGGAGAAGTGGGTGTCAGCTTTAGAGAAGCTCAGTTGGTGCTGTGTGTGGGACAGGGAATGTGTTTCCCCAGGTCAAGATTAGGATATGAAAGCATACATTTATTTCATATTTTAGAAGGAGATAGAGAGAGTGTGGGGAAAGAGAAAGAGAAAGGGCATGCTATCCCAAAGAAAGAAATGAAGAAAGGGTGCCCCCAGGTCCAGTGGGAAGCTGAAATTCACAGGGTATTGGGATTGTGAATGCTGTGAGCCTGGCTGGCTTGAAGACAAACATCATCCAGGCGTCCCCAGTCCTGAGACCTTACTGTTCATGTTTCATTGTTCACTGGGACTCTGGGGAATCAGTTGAGTCCTAAAGGAACAAATTCTAAAAAATAAATGAGCTGGGGAAATGTAAAGAGAGAGAATTTACATTTCCTTGTGGGCTATTGGGTTTCTCAATAGTTTATGAAAACAGAAATCCACAGAGGGGAGGGGAGGGGCTGCTGGCAAGAGAAAGAAAGCAGTGGAGAGATTTTAGGCCTTATTGAAAAACTATGAGTTAATAATTTTTCTATTATTTCCCTCTAAAGACTGACCGTCCTTACAGCGGGAATGTCATGGATGAAGACCTCTGTTCTCAGTGAGCCGTGGCTGCTGCTCAGTGAGACAGGAGACTCCGTGCGTTTGAGGCCTCCCAGAGGAGCTTCCACAGTGTCACTAATTCAGTTATTATTTTCCTTACAGAATTGAGACATAGGAGAAGAAATATGTTTAGTTGTATAACTGTTTATAAGTTGTGTCCATTAAAATGATTTTTGGTTGATTCTTTGTGCTATGTTTACATGTATTCCTTAGGCACAGTCTATCAGTTTGATTTTTTTTTTTTTCTGAGGCAGAGTCTCACTATGTCACCCTAGACATAGAGAGCTGTGTCACAGCTCACAGCAACCTCGAACTCTTGGGCTTAAGTGATTCTCTTGCCTCAGCCTCCCAAGTAGCTGGGACTACACAGTTTGAATAGTTTAATGCACAAAAGGTCTAGTGAAAGAAGGGAGCACTCCTTTAAGTGGCCAGCCCAGGACATGTGTGTGTGTGTGTGTGTGTGTGTGGGTGGGTGTGTGTGTGGGTGTGTACCAGCGCTTGTTTCAGGGAGGTATGAACATTCTGAGTGAGCATGTGACAGAAAATGTGGTCTCAGCTTTGAAGATCCCAAGGTAGAACCTTACATGGAGAAGGCCAATGACATCCACAAAATAGTACATAACATTGCTTGTTTTCTCGAGAAACTTCACATGTATGTAGGTCACTACAAAAGTTTTGAGACAGACTATGCTGTAGTCCATTATTTCACCTCTAAGAAACACAGTGGACAGCATCCTTCGTGATCCACTCTGCAAGTTTCAACTTGATCAGCTTGTTGGTGTTGCTGGTAGGGCTTCATTCACTTCCATCCATGCATGTGTTACATTTCTCCATTTTTGTGTATCTCAAAACTTTCATAATGACCCATGTATATGCAATATCGAGTCAGCAAGTGAATTTTACGTGGGAAGTCAGCTTCTTAAAATACTATCAGTCGCTACAGTCCTATCTCCCTGCCTCTCTGCCCAGGTACAGATGGGCCAAGGGCAGAGGAACACAGGCTGGCTTTGAAAGCACATGTAGTGAGAACGAGGTGGAGTCAGTCAGGTTGGTGCAGACATGACACAGCTAGTCTGGTGGTTTCGGTCCTAAGTGACCTTCACCTCCTGTCTCCCATTCTTACTGTCTTATAAATTTAGCTCCCATTCTAAAGATGCCCTTCTTGAATGCTTTAGGAAGATTGATTTAGGAAATTGACTTTTGAATTGGAAATGTTGTAAGAGGTCACTAAGTTATGGTGATCATTAATGAAAATAAGGGCAAATGCAGTCTTTGCTTTAGAAGGATTGCTTTAGGAAATTGACTTTTGAATTGGAAATACAATAGGCCACTGAGTTAGGGTGATTATTATTTAAAATAAGGGTAAATGTGGTCTTTGCTTTAGAAAGACATTGATGTAGGAAATTGATTTTTGAATTGGAAATGTTGTAATAGATTGTCACTGAGTTGTGCTGGTTATTATTTAAAATAAGTGTTAATGTGGCCTTTGCTTTGAATCTTTATGGATAGCACTGTGATTTTGGAAATGGAAGAACAGAACAGTCTAGGAGAGGCTACTCTCACTGTTGTCCCACTGCTCTTCTGACAAGTAAAGTTGCGTGGACCTATCCCTGTCTCTGCGTATTGGCTGACAGTGGCAGGAGGCCAGACCCTCTTAGTCCTATAACAGCTTGGCAGGAGTTGGAGGGCCCACCCTTTCTGGGACCCTCTTTCTCCTCCCAAGAGCTCAAGAGTCTTCCACTTGGTGGCATACCCTGCCTGCCCCTGATTCAGGGGCATTTTCTCCTCAATCACACCCCTTTCCCAAGGCATTTCTCACACTGTTCCCCATGATTTAGCTGTTTCTTGTGGTTGGGAGTATCAGAATTACATAAAGAACTAGATGTTACAGTGATCCACATGCAAGCCTAAAAAGATGCTACTGCTTTTCTCATCAGCTTTACTTCTTCATCTGCCAAAGAAGTCATTTCAAAGCTCTTTTCTATAGTAATATATAAAAAAAGGACCACAGCTCTGTTAGCTTATGCTCGTTATGATATGTGTTTATATAACCAAGATTCAATTTCACGTAACACAGTGTGTAGGAAGGATGCTGCCTCTTGCTCATGTCAGTTCCTCAAGGGTGCTCATGGTCTGGACTTAGCACCGAGATAGCTGCGAAATGTTTCTCTCAGGCAGTGCTTCCTGGGGATTCTTCAGCTGTGCTTTTGAAAACTAACAAGTGATGGTGTTGAAAGTACTTTGTTACCTAAGCAGCGATTTTATAATATTTATCAGAAAGATGGAAACATTGCATTTAAATAAAACTGATGACATATCAAAGGGGCTGAGCTTTCGTTTGTCCTGGAAATGTGTTGTATGAACTAAATCTTGATAGTTCCTTGGTAAACAAGACAGTTAATATCAAGTTTTATCACTAAGGTCTTCTTCAACCATCCTTCATGTATCCTAGTGAAAGAGGATACCCGGAAAAAGTAAGGTCTGAAAGAACAGAGGTCTTCTCAAGGAAACCCCAAGGATATAGCTGCACGGTCCTCCCCATGGTGACTCAGTTCTTAGGAATTTGTAGACTTAACTTCCTGGGACCTGGGAACGCTTGCTTCTACTTCTGTAGAAGCCTGTACGTCTGTAAAACCTGGAGCCCACTTCCCCAGCTTGATTCAATAGACCAATGAGGAACGTACCTGAAGGCTGGAACTTTTTGACTGGAGATAAAAAATAGAAGACTGAGCCAGTCGGGGAGCGTGACGATTTGAGACTGTGGGTCTGCCACTGCTCTGCCAGCTGAAAAAAGCCCTTCCTCTTCTAAACACGGTGTTAGGATGTTTGTTCTCTCCATTGGGCCTCATCTTCCCACAGCACTAGAAATAAGCAAGCATTCAGTGCTCTCTTTCTCCCATGTTCCTGGGCCTTTACTTTTGCCAACTACGAGCACGTAACATCTGACAATGATCAGTTTGTGCTTTGTGAATTTTTTGGTGCATGTTTGTTGTCCTACATACTAAATCATACAGAAATCTCATATGCTAATAAACAAACATATTCATTTATTCTTATTCCAGGCAGTCTTATTGGTAGATTTCATCTTGGTAGCCAGGGAATCATTTCTTTTCTGAATAACAAACATTCATTGCCCTCCACGTAGTGTCCTTTGAAATTATTTGCATTTTTATGTGGATCCAGAAATATTTAGATAATGAAGTCATATAGGTCAAATGTCAAAAAAGGATGAAAAGGAACACAATAAAATGTCTCATTACCACTCCTGTTTTCCATCTGTCTTGTCGCGTCCTCCATTTTATTCATTTTTCTTCATCTTTTCTGAGATACTTCATGCGTATGAAAGTCAACACTAGCATCCGTTGTTTTATACAAATGAAAGCACACTATGTATGCTGTTCTTCAGTTGCGCTTCTAATTGAACAATGTATCCTGGGGCTCCTTCCCTACAAATTACATAGTGAGATCCCTTGTTGTTTTTTTGTGTGTCTGACTAGTGTTGCATCTTATGACTGCACTATGATTTATCTAAATCATTCATGTGGTCATTGTGTAGCAGGAAACTAATGTAGACAAAAGACTCCAGGCACCAGTTTGAAGAGGAAGCAGCTTTATTCACCGGCTGGGAGACTCGGAGGACTAGTGTCCTAAAAATGGAGCCCACTGACTCAATCTCTTGCCTTCCTTTTATACATTTTTAGGGATTGGGTGTATATGAGAGACTTGAAAGTCTTGTGATAAGGTCATTTTGGCCTATGCCCTTGGTACTGGGCTACCTATACTCAAAGGTGACAGAAGGTTAGGGAAGTTACAAGGTCACTACATAGTTCCAGCACATACCATGGGAAGGGCTTATAGATAACAGAGACATCTGCTGTAGTAGAGGTAGTAATTAGTGTTACAGACTGTCTGTAGTTCCAGTACAGAGTGACTAGGATAGAATTTAGCTCTGCTTTTACTCTCTTGCCTCAATTGGAAACTTGAGTTGTTTCCAGACCTTTGTTTTTACAAATGATGCTGTGGTGAGTAATTTGGTCTTGCTTCCATTTTTATGTGTTGAAATAACTCTAGAATGCATTCTGAGAGAAGGAATTATAAGATTAAAGGTATATATGCCTTTGTAACTTGATAGCTAATGCCAGTGTGTCCTCTGAGATCTACCATAAAAACTCCAACTCAAATGTTGGAGAGCGTGTTTCCCCTCAGCTTCACAAATTCTGTTGTGTTCAAATATGTGATATTTTTAACACATATAAGTAGGTGATATTTTTTACTAGTCTGGTGAAAATTATTAGGGGTTCTTGATGCATTTTGGGAGTGAACTCTCCCACTTTGTGGTTTGTCTTTTAGATTTGCTGAAGACATGTCAGCTCCAAGATCATACTTGGACTTGGCTTTCATAAAAGATCATATTTTATGACTTTAGTTACCTTTTAGTTATTATTTCAGGATTTTGTGTTGGATTTACAGCTCTGTCTCCTCAATTCAGGAAGATGGCCAGGGTCTGCTGAGCTTTCTCTCCCTGAACCTTGGCCTGGAAACTCCCACCAGGTAGTCCAGTGGGGCAGTCATGGTGTACACCTGGGAGTAGAACTGTTGGGCCTCATGCTCAGGCTGTCCATGATCTTCCCAAGTTGCAGTACCAATTCACAACCTCACTGACAGTGCATAGGCATTTGAGTTGCCCGTCCCTGGCCAACAATGGTTATGTCAGTCTCTAATTTTATGCATTTTGGTGGGATTGGTTTACATGTTCTTTATGACTAATAGTGTTCAGGAAAGGAAAAGATTGATTTCTCCATGGCTCTTGTCCTAAACTGTAAACAAGCAATTGTGGCATTGGTTTCAAACCAACACTAATCAGTGAGTCCCCATATGCCAGGAGATCTCATGACTTTGCTTCAGTTGTCTTGTTCTGAAAGTCAGCCAGTCAGTCATGACCTCTCTGTGGCATGGACCTCTATCTTCTGAGTAATACCTTTGATAAACAGAAGTTCCTAATTTTAATTTACTCCTATTTGGTATTTTTTTTCAATCGTGGGGAATGCTTTAGTGTACTGTGTAAGAAAATTTTGCCTATCACAAATTATGAAACATTTTTCCATGTTGTATTTTAGAAATTTTATTGTTTTACCCTGAACATTTAGATGTGCAGTTCTTCTAGAATTGAGTTTTTTGTTTGCCATGAAGTAGTTATGAGCTTAGTTTCTTATATATATACATTTTACTAGGAATTTTTATGCAAAATTATTTAGTGAGAAAATGGTTTTGTTTTCTTTTTTACCTGTTCTGCATTGCCACTTTTGGAAGAAATCAAATGTTTATGTTAAGCGGGAGACTTTTTCTGAACTTTTGATCAACTTGGAATTTTTTCTGTAGGAAAATGTAATATTTTTGGATAGATGGCTACACAATGTTTTTCATTTATTCTTGTGTTTATTTTGGGAAGTTGTGTTTTACTAAAAATTTAGCTATTTTTTAAAATTTTCAAATTGTTGGGATAAATGTTTTCATTATATTCTCTTTCTCTCTACATTTTATGATAAAAGTTTCAGACACACAAACATTAGTTAAAAGAATTGTACAACGAACAACAGATGCCTGCTACCTAGATTCTACAATTTATACTTCACCTACTTTAAACACTAATAAATCTAATTATCCATTTTTCATGCCTTCAATTTATCTGTTTTTATGCATTTCAAAGTAAGGTGCATACATCCTTACCATTTCTGCAAAATAATTCAAAATGCATATCAATTTGTGTTCCATACTTTTAAAGTTTTTTCTTTTGGGATAAAATTTAAATAACAACAAAATGCACACACCTGAGATGCACAGTCTGGTGACTTTGCAAACTAAATCTTCATCAAGGTATAAAACATCATCATCATTATGCATTTTCTCCATAGATTTCCTTCCTTTTCTCCCTAGAACCAATCATTGTTTTGATTTTCTTTCTCATATTTTCCAGTTCTAAAATGTTATGTATATGTAATTATACAATGTGTCTTTCAAATCTGGAGCAATGTTCCTTTTCTTATTCCAGATATTGATAATTTGTGCCTTCTTTCTTTGCCTCTTTCTCCTTTTGTTGGCAGAGGAGTAGTCTTAAAAGAACAATGTCAATTTTGAAAAAAATTTCAATATATGAAATTTGACATATTTATTATGTGACACTTTCGAAAATATGTCAAAATGTCTTTTGAAAAATCTTCAGCACATGAAGAGAATAAGTGTCTATTTGCTTTCTATTTTGCTAATTCGTACTATTTGTTGCTTATTTTTTCTTCTACTTTCTTTACATTGGATTAGCTGCTCTTTTACAAATGTCAGATAGGCGCTTACATGTTTGCTTTTCATGCTTTTTCTTTATTGGGTCTATCCTTTTCATCTCACAAATTTTGATATGTTTTATTTTCATTATTAGTTGACTGTTTTCTTTATTTCTTTTACATTCCTGTGTAGATTTAGACTCATCAGTAATAAAGAAGCCTATTTCTTATTTCGACTTGGGGAAGAAGGGTGTAGATTCTCATCTTCTAAAAATTAATTTCTAGATAATTCTACTACTAGCTTATTTCACCACTCTTGTAAAAATAGTACACATGACTCCAGTTCTTTGATATTTGTTGACATTTGTTTTGTGAATCAGCACATAGTCAATTTTGACAAATATGTCTTGTACACTTAAAAAGTATATACTGTGCAAATGTTGGTCTCCGGTTTTTTTAGATGGATCATGGCTTATTTAAGCATAGTTTTTAAATCTTTTTGCTTAGTGATTCTATTGAGTTTTGGGGGGTTATGTTAACATTTTTTATGACGCTCGTCTATTTCACATTTTATCATTCATTAATTTTAGCTGTGTATATTTTGCAATTCTACTATTTGATGAATAAAAGTTTAAGATTATTGTATTTTTCCTACTCAATTGGCCATGTCATTTGCTCTTTTTTGTTTTCAAAAGTTTTACTATGATACATCCTAGAATAGATTAATTATATTTATTCTGCTTGGGTACATAATATTTCTCGAGTCTGTAGCATAATGTCTCTTAACTGCTTTGACCCTCTGCCCATTTAAGTTACCATTTCTCTTCTAAACAGGAGAAACAAACAAACAAACAACCCTCTTTCTTTAAGCATTTCTTATTATTTTATGTGATGTTCAGGCATTAACTGCTTCACTTCACTTCTGTAGCTTCTAGAGCAACCTTACGGGAGGAAACCAGTAACTCATGTGAACTCACCATCTTCTCTGGAAGGAGAAATCCTCCTTGATGTTAGGAGAAAATTCTTGAGAGAGAGCCTATCATTTGTTTATTCATTTACTTATTTTTGAGACTAATGTCAGCATGGTGTTGGATCAGGAGGTCCGGATGCAATTTCTAGCACTACCACTAATGTGTCCGTGTCCCTGAGTCTTTAATTTCTCTGAGTATTAGTTTTCTCATTTGCAAGTTGGAAAAATAATATTGATAAACTTTTTGTTCACTAGGCACTGTGCGTCAGGCACAAATATGAGGCCCAGACTACTTCATAAGACTTCTGGGAGAACCAAAAGAGATAATAGGTGTATGTAACATAGCTTGAAAGACCAAAGTATACTGTGTTAAAGAGGAAAAACTGCATAGAGCTTATGGACTTAGACTCAGGAGTGAGAAAGATGTGGGTTTAAGTTCCATTTCTGCCATTGGTATTTTTGAGCAAGTTATATAATTTCTCTGATCATTAATGTTTGTGAATTGTAAAATGGAGATAATGATAACACTTTCATCAAAAGATCTCTGTGGATTGGAAGGAGAGATTATGGTGGAGCACTTGATGCCTGACATGGATTCTGCACTCACAAACATCCGGTATTATTAGTGAAAATATTAGCTCATTCCTAGAATAGCAGCATTCCAGTAGTTTTAATCATTTCTCAAAGGAAATTAAAAGAACACTGACCAGGGACAACTTGACATTGAAGAATTTAAATCCAAACGAATATGATCACTCTCTCTTGCTCCAAGAGCACCTCTTGGATTCTTGAGTTAACTGGCTCAGAAGCAATAACTGAAGCTTTTGAACCACTGCCCAACAACTTGATTTTGGGTGGCACTGCAGTGTTTTGAAAAGGAAATGCTCTGAATAGTAACAATTCCAAACTGGAGGAAAATGGGTGTGGAGCAGACTAGCTAATGGAGGGTGAGAAAGAGGGTAAGGGTGGAAATGAAGCAAGACAGAGGCTGCAGATGGAAGAGCACAAATGCCCAAAGGCCATTCCAGTGTGGACCACTGATTGAGAGTGTGGGATGGGCAGCTCTATTCTGGGATCTGATTGAGAGTGTGGAATGGACAGCTCTATTCGGGGATCGCACCAGTCTTTGCTGTCCCGGGCACTTGCTGGAAGCTACATGCAGTTATTAAACAAAATGTGGTTAGCATGGTTGAGCTGAACTTACATTTTATTTCATCTTAATTGATTTGAATTCAAATTAAAATAGTCGCATGTGGCTAATGACTACTGTATTGCATGGTGCAGTGCTAGGGAAGGGAATTGGTGTGAAATGATGTCAGATTAAAAGTGGTAATGAAGGAGTGAGAAAAATAGGTCTCCACAAAAACTCTCAGGGGAAGACTTTAGAGAGCCAGGGGTGCACGGATTTCCTTTGTTTCCTTTGGGTCCTTTAGACAACCATCTGTCACCAGCACATTCAAAACCCTCTGCCTTCTGTAACCTTGTCATCACCTTGCAGGGCTTGTTAACATTTTCCCTTGTCACAACCATAACCCCATGCTCAGAGCCCAGGGGAGCAGCATACCATATGGTGTGGATTCCAACCAAGACCAGAGGAGCACACTGATGCCAGAGCAAGAGCCCAGGACTCACAGCATCAAAGGACCCCCTTCTGTATACATAGCACACACCACCCTCCGTGCTGGCCCGCAAAGGGCAAAGAGCGGCCTCGTGACAGGCAACGTGATCTCCCTGGACTTAGTCATAGAAATCCAGAACCTGTAATTTGCTAAAAAGAAACTGTAGTTTTTTTTATTGCTTGCATGTGTGGGCAAGATGTATATTTAGATATGGGAAATGTGTGTGTGTGTGCCTGTGTGCACACAAGTGTGGTTAAAAACAAATAGTGCAGCACCCTAGATGGCGGCGCCTTGTGCAGAGCAAAGGAAAAGAAATACTTTCTCTTTTAGAAGGAAAAGATTCGAAGATGACCTCACGCTGTGTTGGCTTGTGTCTTTTCAGCCTTTCTCCGCGTATCCGGGGCAGTGCGGAGTTATGGGTCCAGGCCTCTCCCAGGGGCCCTCTCTCACTCACCTGAGCATAGGATGGGACCCCCAGGCCAGCTTGGGCCGCACTTATCAAAGCCATGTAACGAGGTGATAGTTTCTAAGCTACAGGTGGTTCGTCAGACTTCTCCCAGGACAATCCTAGCTGCGCTGGAGAAACCAGAGAGCGAGGTTTAGAGAGAGATTAATGAAACCTTTATTGAAGGTCACAGGGAGATTCCCAGAGATGAGAGCAGAGCAGAGAGACCCCGCGGGTGGGTGCCTTCCTCGCTAAACTCTGAGGCAGCACGGTAGCAGTTTTTAGCAACTAGAAGTTTTTGTGGGTTCAGAGAAACATAATATGTCTTCCGTGGTTATGGTAAAAAAGATTTCCCCCATCTACTGAGTGAGGCTAGGTATTTACTGTATATTATGAAGCTGAATATTGCAATGTATAGGAGTAAAAAAGTTGCTATTGAATGGATTACCAGCCTAAACTCTGAATTAAGACAATATTCAGAAAGAAAAATAAAATTTTAAGAAGCAGAACTTCTCTATTCTTCCATTATTGAACCAAGATACTATATTTAGCCCTGTGACCTTGATCTTTATTTATTTACACTCCAGGGCAGATCCCAGACTTCCATGTTATAAAAAGGTATAGGCAGAAATGAAGAATGAATGACAGTTTCAAATAAAATATATTTTCCTTCACCTCATGATTTCTGGAGTTAAGTATCCGTATTCCTGTAACTATTCCCCATACTCACAAACAGAGGCGGTTGGTGTGATGGGAGCTTGGTTTGGAGATCGGAGTTCTTCCTCTCTGTGTACCTTGCTTGGAATCTTTTCCAGGTAAAACTTGGTTGATTCCATTTTTTTTTATTGATATTATTTTGCCAATGTTGCTGTAAAGCTTTTTTATAAATTCTGGGTGGCTCTGCTAAGCCCTCCACTGTCCTTTCCTGCACCCCCTCCTGCAAAGGACACACTTGGCAGGTAGCCAGCCCACCATGAGAACTTACATCCTAATTTCGGTTTTGTTCACTTGACTTCATTATCAGGTGACAACTTTCTTTGCTTATTCACATCATTCCTATTAATAAACTGCTCAACCCCAATGTGATTTTATCCATTGGAATCTCAATGTGGGAAAAATTATCTAATTAGGAACTTTCCCTGTAGGTTATTTTGATTTCATTGTCAGCAACAGCTCGTTCCATGCTCTTCAAATGGAATGGCAGGAAAGCAGCATAACTTGCAATTGTTTTTTAGAAATCTACATTATATAAAAGGCTCAAAATAAAAAGATATTTTTTCCCTGGTGAATAAATGTGATTGGGAGAAAAAGACACTAATATCTTAGAAATGTATTTGAAACTAATAGAATTGAAAGTAATCCATAATTAAAGGACTAAACTAAGAAACCCATATTTTGGTGAACACATCATTAAGTTGATGATCCTTCATCCATCACAAAATTTGGTGAATCTCTTTTTTGAATTTGTTTTTAGAATTCCAAGGAGAAGAGAAAGCTTCAGCATTTTAATTCTTTCAGGTTTTTATTTTTGTATTCCAATTCTTCTGGAGTTTGAATTAAACTGTCTCTGAATTTTTTTAAAACTTTATTTATTGCTTACTTTCTCACCTAAAGCCAAGTAAAAAGAAGAAAATAATGATAATAGAAAACATTTATGTAAGGCACATTTTGTGCCAGATTCTAGTTTATGCATTTTATATAAATTGAACTACGTAATCCTCACAGTCCAATTAGCGCAACACCTTTGGTAACCACATTTTAGTTGGGGAGGAAACTAAGGCACAGGTTTCCAGCAGTCTAGAGCTCAAATCATTGGCCTTAACTATGATACCATATTGTGCGGGGCTACATCAGTTTTCATGTTTTGAAAGGATAGCTGATTATTGGTATAATGTAGATTTCGTGTGGTTTTGTTCGACCAGTTTGAACACTGTGGAGTGCTGCCTGCCCACTCTGCACTGTGGGCTGGTTTGTAGTTTTGGTGACTATTGGCAGCATAGACAGTGGATCTGTTTCTCCAAACATTCACTTCAACCAAGCTCATGAGATGATAATGCCAACTGCCCAGAACACTGGATATGTGGGTTCTCTGCTCCACCCCTCCTCCAGCTATCAATGAACTTGAGGACTTGCCAAAGCCTCGTCAGAAGTGTTGTTAGTGGGGCCCACATCAATGTGGGGAGAGGGATCGTGTGGTTTAGATACTAGCAGGTATCAGGCAATTTTGAGGTGATTGCTACTTCAAGGGTGCTCTTGTCACTTAGACTGGGTAGACCGAGTTCTTAGGTCAAGTCCTCTTAGACCCTGAATTCCAAAAATGTTTGCTCATGCCATGGTTCCTTCCTAGAACTCCATTTTTGGCCAACTCTTCCTTCCACCCAAGTGATGACACGGTTTAAATATGTTGATACCATAGGTAGGCAAGAGGATTTCTACCTTTTTTGACCAGGTCAACAACAAGAAACACATTTTAAATTTATGTTACACAGCGGCCAGTCTTCCTCTTCAAGTTGCTGTGGCATTTTATCGCAGCCACCTTGCACTGGGTTTGTAGTTCGAATCTCAGGCGTCCGGAACTTGCAGATACTGTGGGGCACCTGCTGCTGCTTCTCCCTCAGAAAACGAGGAGAAATGAACTTGCCTTCCAGAGGAAAACTGCTTCTCCGGAGTTCTTCACTGTAGTACATTGGCTGCTATGACATAAATGTATTGTATCTATCCATGTATTCAATAAACCTTTGTTAGGAATCTAGTATTTACTTCTAGTCCACTTAGGTTAAAAGAAAAGTATGTTAATTTTACATAAAGTAGAAAGCACTACTTTTTTTTTTTTTTCGGAGGCAGAGCCTCAAGCTGTCACCCTGGATAGAGTGCCATGACATCACAGCTCACAGCCACTCCCAATGCCTGGGCTCAAGTGAGTCTCCTGCCTCCACCTCCCAGGTAGCTGGGACTACAGGCACCCGCCACAACGCCTGGCCATTTTTGGGTTGCAGCCGTCATTGTTGTTTGGCGGGCCCAGGATGGATTTGAACCTGACAGGTCAGGTGTACGTGGCTGGTGCCTTAGCCCGTTGAGCCACAGGTGCCAAGCCAGAAAGCACTACTTCTGACACACTCTTGGGCACTGCTTACCTGGGCCCTGGGATGCTTTGCAAAAAAGAGAAATACTCCCCAAAGAGTAATCACAATTCACTACTGTTCTTTTGTGGTGCCATAATTATAATTAACATCTGAAGTTACATCCAAAACAGTGCAAACATTTTAACTGTGACCCTCATATGTGAACTCCTACACTACATAGTGTAATTTAAAAAGTACAGTTGTAGATCTGCAGAGCTGAACAGCTGCACACAAAGGTTGCCTCTTTAGTATTTTCTTGGCTCAAAAACACCTCTCCCCTTGCCTAAAATCCTGCTTTACCCTCTGTGGCCACATTATCTACTGTGAGAGCCTACTGCCATGATTCCTTTAGTTCCCGTTGAGTGTATGTGACATCCCTGGTTTTGTTGCACTGATTGCTCAGCCTTCCCGAGTGTGCACGTGTACCCTGCTGAGCCAGTGAAAGCCCTTTAGGACAGATCCTGCTAACCTCAGATCCTATCATGCAGCTCCAGGACAGGGTCATGTGGGGGGGGGGGGACTCACCGGTGTGCTCCAGACACCTGTGGGTGTGGCCAGCTCGGACCTCCAACTGTGCCTTTCACAATGTGCTTCTGGAAAGTGTTTGGTTTGAACAAGCTGTCTTTTCTTTTAAAGGATAATTTTCAGCATATTTGGCTGACTTGGAGCTTATCATGAAGATACAATGAGGAAGTAACTTTTTGGAAGAAATTCTACTATTTCTAATCAAAATCGGCTTGTAATTACCAGACCTGCCTTTTCTCTCAAGCTTGCAAAGCCATTGTTCTCAACTTGCCTCCCCTGTGTTCCCACCAGGGGAATCATCACTTCTACAAAGCTGACCTCGTGACAGACACAGAACTAGCAAAACCAAGCTGCTAGGATTGCCCTCCCTATTGAAAAAGGAACAGTCATAGTTTTTTTTTTTTGGTAGGTTGGCTGGCCTGCTTGTCTGCCTTCTTTCCTTCCCGCCTCCCTTTCCTTTCTTCTCTGTCTCTTCTTTCCTCCTACCCTCCCTTCTTTCCATCCATCTGTCCATCTAGAACCAGACTGCAACAGAAGCTAGGCCGATTCTGCCTTAACTATTAAAAAGACAAAGAAACCTTCCTAAAAAGTGACTCCAGCGACAGCTTCTCACTCCTGGATTCATGAGCCCGGAGCTACTCCTTCATAACTTCTCTTTTGAAGCTCTTCAAGGAGGCAGAGAAGGCGAGTGAAAGAAAGATAGGATTTTACACAACACCAGCGTTTGAAATGAAAAGTGGGAAGAGAGAAGGCTGCTGGCAGAAAGGCGTGTGTGTGCATGTGCTTGGGGACTTGGGGACGCGGCTGTCAGTGGGGACACAGATCAGGCTGGGGCTGAGTTTCCTGCTTCTTTTATTGTTTTTTTCCCTCTGTGGTGCTTTCACTAAAGCTCCTTCCTTTTTCACTATGCTCATTTTGTTTCCAGTCCAGGAGGTCTCAGATGTTGGAGAGAGGCCAAACATCTGGATTTGAAAAGAGGGAGAGCGCAGAATCTGCATGGTTGGATGAACTTAACCTTCCTGGGTCCAGGGGGATGTCTGAGGATGTGCAGATCACTACTCGCCAGACACCTGGTGAGCACTCCAGAGCCATGTGTGATGCTCCACCTGAGAAAAATAAGACACAGCCAAGTTCGTAACATTCTCACAATAACTGGAGTTACAATAAGTATGCCATAACCGAACACATCCTATTTTAATATTTTATTCATAACGACCTACATATGGTTATTAAAGATCCCACTTTTAGGGTATTTGTTTACACTTTGCCAGGCCCTGAGATAAGAGCTTTACATACATTCGATCATTTAATTCTCACACGAATTCAATAGGTAATTAGTGTTATCATTCCTATTGTGCTAGTAGGAAAATAAGTTCACAGTGGCTGCGTTATTGACTCAGTATCAACTACCTAAAACACAGTATTCTCCGTGATAGTCAATCAGGATCTTTCTGACTTCAGATTCCTGGATAACGATTGTTTTTGACATTTCAATTGATTATTGCAGATATTAATACAAAGAGTGAAACTAATAAATAAATCCCTGGGATCTCCTGCTCGGTTCTTTTCAGAATATTTAATTAAAACATTGGTTTCCATTTTCTGCATTTTATCTCTTTACGTATCCATTCTCTTCAGTAATTTTAAAGAAAAGTTTTGAGCTGTTTTTTAAAGGGATATTTTAAAATCATTCAATAAGTTTGAGACCCCATACTTGCTACAAGTAACTACTTTATAGGAAAAAAGGCATTAGGTTAAAATTCAATGACTATAATTGTGACCATGTTGCTTGGGCCAACCACATTTCTTCCTTCCTTCTAAATTCTGAAGGGTCGAGCATAATTGCTGTCAATTGCTTAACATTTTAAATGTGTAAGTCTATTCATTTCCCTATTTCTATGTACCAAAATCCTCCAAAACTTAGTAGCTTGAAACAACATTATTTTATTTTATCTTACAGACATTGTGGGTTAAGAATTCAGGAAGAGCTCAGCTAACTGGTTCTTCTGCTTCATGTAACACTGACCAAGATCACTCAGTTTTCAGCTGATGGTTGGTATGGTCTAGAGCAGTGCTATACAATTATACATACATATAAATGTTAATTTTTTAAATAGCAATATTCAAAAAGCTTAAGTGGAATTATTTTTAATAGTATGTTTAATTTAACATGATATATCTAAAATAGTATCATTTGAACATGCTATAAAAACTTCAATAAAATTTTTCACAATTTTTTTGAAATCCAATATGTATTTTCTCTTTACAGCATATCTCAATCTAGACTACACACGTTTTGAGTACTAAATAGCCACATTGGCTGGTGGCCATCAGACAGCACAGGTTACTAGAGGCTCCAAGATATCTTCACTCCTAAACTTGCCCCGAGAAGGGGCTGGAAGGCTGGGCTCAGTGGAGCCCCTCTCCTCTTCCAAGTATTCTCAATGCCCACATGGTCTCTTCAGCAACAATAGTCAATCTTCTTATAAGACAGCTCAGGAATCCAGGAGACTGAGGTGGAAGCTTCCAGTCCTTTTAAAGGACAAATCCTACATGGCTGATGGCTGGGCACTGTTTGCTCTGTAATACACACAGGACAGGGACCGGTCAGCCCAGATTCAAGGGAAAGGAAAACTGACCTACTTCTCAATGGGAGGATGGTCAAAGAATTTGCAGCTTTCTTTAATATGCCAGAAACACATGGTTTATGTCAAAGTATGGTACAGGTTAAGTGGGATCAGAAGTGATTTACATTTCAATTTTTTTAAGATGTTGGATATTGCACTACGCATACTGGTCGAGCATCCTGAATCCAAAAATACAAAATGCAAATTGCTCCAAAGAGCATTCCCTTTGAGTGTCATGTCTGAATTCATAAACTTGGAGCAGTTCAAATTTCAGGTAGTGGGATTTGGGATGCTCAAACTATATGGTAAAACTGCGCATTTAAAGGCCATTTACATACATTCATAGGCTATTGGGATACAGTGTAAATGGAAGTGAAGCAATAGTTACACATTTTGTAGACTCCGCAACATCATATAAATATATTAATTAATTATGAGTGTTCATGTCACTCACAAACACACACACACACACATATCTACACTCTTAGAAATAATAATATATTATATATGGTTTATGGTTTATATCATAGATTTTGGGTCAACAAAACAACACCTAATAGCAAACACAGCATTTAAATAAAAATAAAATAAAAACTCACAGAAAATAAAAACCATTTTTTCTTCTTCCTTCATGTTTCCTAATCCTACCATGTTGAAAAGGAAGGGGTGCCCTATTTTACTTTTAGGGTCAGAACTAAAGTAGTATCATTTATTTTTTATTTTTATTTGGATTTTTATTTTAGAAACTGTTTTGCCATAGAGGTTCTATCAATGACTCTAAGCTTTGTTTGGATGAATATTTAGAAAACTGCGATTTCCAATTGCTTGCCAACAATCTGCTCAAAATACAAAAAGAGACGCTATAGCAGTTATGGACCAAATCGGCCCTTAGATACTTCTTTTCCTTTTTAAAAGTTTTTACAAGTATTTGTAGAGGTCAGTTGAAGTCTCACTCATCTCAAAATAAAATATTTATGAGTGCCAATTACAGAGAATGAAATGAAAGCACAGTGTCTAAGAAATTCATGAAACTGGTATCTTGGGGTAGTAATACAGGGTGTCTATAAAGTTTGTGTGCAATTTAAAATAGACACCTATTGTGATTACATTAGCCCTGCCTCTAAGTTAGAGAATGGTAATTGAGCTAGACCAATTTATGATAACATTGTTATCAAAAGTCTTTCTCTATCCAGCCTGAGGCAGCCTGTCTTTGTAACTAGGCACAGATTTTACTTGAGTGCGCTGTTATTGACAATGACCAGTCTCTCTTTTTGGGACTTGTCATGTCATGCTGAGTGGAGCTCAGAGTTTGCCATTGTCGCAGATATCCATAATGGATCAACCAAGAAATACACAGTTATGTGACCTGGAATTGAATCCCCTGCCACAGCAGTCACAGTGAGTCTCCAAGTTCTATTAATCCTCAAATTCTAAGATGTGCCTAAAAGTATAGGTAATTAAAAATCCAACACTGAGACTCCAAAGCAGATACATGTTTTCAGTTGAGCTCTTTACTGACTTCTGCAGAGGACACCAAGGCACAGGTCTGCACATAGGCCAGGTGGTGCATTTACCTGCATTATTGGTCACTTTAAATCTCTTTGATAGAACTGCAGAAGCTAATATGTTGAAGTATGTTTGCTATTGACATGTAAGACTCTAGGTAAATTTACCATCTTAAGACTTCTGAACTGAGTTAGAACTCCTACCCATGATGTACACTAGCTAAGCAATATATTCTGTTAAATTATTCTGGTAAATTCAGAATCAAGAAATGGATAAGATGGAATAATCACCATGTTAAAAGCCACTTAGCTTTAATTCATTACTATCTTACTATATTCTTTTCTTCAGTTTTAATACTTGTTGCCAAGGAACATTCTGTGGAAGGAAAGTGATCTAATACTTATTTCAAAAAATTCAAAAGCCATTTATAAAATCTATGACTGCTTGCTAGCTTCTGTAGGAGACAATTGGCCTTTATTTTCCAATTTATTGCTCTCAGCAGATCCAGGAGGTGAAAATTCCCAGCAGAGATGGTGGAACTGATGCTCAAGGTGGATAAGTCACTTTCCCAATGTCCTGCGGCTAATGAGACGCAGATAAGGCAGGTGTTTCCTTGACAGTTTATAAGGGTCCTGCTTTTAACTACTCCACAACAGTGGTTTTAGCAGTGCCAGGACTATCATCAGTAATAACAGTAGCAGGAAATAGGTAGAATTTGCTGTGTACTAACTGTATGATAGCGTCTCACCTTTGTCTTAGGCAGGTGGTCATCCTAAATCAAACCACCCAGAGAATGTCCCCAGCCTCTCCCAGCAGCGTGCACCCGACTGCTGCCCCCAGCACCTTGCGTGCTCTACGGCCATGTGTCTGCTAGAAAGTCTCCAGCACCTCAGAAGGGAGACTTCCAGCAAGCAGAACAGTGAGACATTTGATGGCTTCTCTGTCATCAGCAAATCACAGCCATGTGTCCTCCACCAATATGGATCTCAGGGAGAAGGTGGCTGCTTATAAGCCAATGAGTCACCAAAAAATGACCATGGCAACACCTTAATCCTGGACTTGTAAAACTTTGAGAAAATATATTTCTGTTGTCTAAGACATCCAGTCTTAGGTGTTTGGTGATGGCAACCCCGGCTGTCACACACCTTAAAGTCTGGTGAGTCTGGAACCCACACCTCCAGCTTCAGCAGTCTGCTGCACAGGTCCACGTAGGTTTCACACTGTAACCTTCCCTCCCAAAGGTGTAGGTTTCACACTGTAATCTCCCCCAAAAGGTGTAGGTTTGTCACTGGAACCTTCACCCCCAAGGTGTCTTCCTCATACATTTTCTAGCATCATCACTGGCCTCACTAGTTGTGTGGTCATTTGAATCACCAACCTTGGATTTCGTTCTTCATATTTTTTTCTATAAATTAATTTTTTTTTTAAAAGATACTTCATATATTAGAGACAGGATGTCTAAAATGTAGCCCAGGATGGTTTTGAACTCTCAGCCACAAGTGGTCCTCTCCCCTCAGCATCCCAAAGTGTGGGCATTGCGGAGGTGAGGCCCTGTGTCCCCCTGGGATTTCCTGCTTCTTCAGTGGCCCACGGGTGTCCTCAGCATGACAGCTTAACTACAAGGCAGGTAAACTCATCTTCTCCTGTCTGCCGTGCTGCTTGCTTATTGCATGAGCTCACGACCAGCATTGCTTGTAGCTTTCCAGGCGGCAGTGACCTTGAAGCCGCTGAGCTCCCCTTTTGCGGTCCCTGCCTGTGCCTTTTCAGTGTGTGCCTGGTATCCTGATCTGCTGATGCTGCTCTACAAGCCTTTGGAAACTCCCTGCTCACAGCAGACATTCCCACAGAAGGTACCC
The DNA here is from genome assembly GCA_963574655.1 of Perodicticus potto. Lineage (NCBI taxonomy): Eukaryota > Metazoa > Chordata > Mammalia > Primates > Lorisidae > Perodicticus > Perodicticus potto. The sequence continues at coordinate 22,542 of CAUYRH010081490.1, forward strand.
AAGAGATCTTCCTATCAAAAGGATTTTATGATTTAACAATAAAGCCTTCGTAACAAACTAAAAGCACACAGAAGACCTGCATGAATGTCCCCAATTTCACTTTGTTTAGTCCTGCATTTTTTATAATCAGGAACTGTCTGTCCCCTCCTCTCACTTCTCAATCTTTGCACATGTCAGGTCAGGTATGTTGAGGTATTAAGAGAAAATAACATCCTTTTAGCTCAGTGTGGCAGACTCCGGCTGTCACCCTAGGACGGACACAGGATGTTACTATTTCCACGGGATTCCACTCAGGCTGAGCCCAAGGCTGAAGGATGACAGAGAAGCAGATGAGTCCAGCTTTCTCGTCTCAGGTCAGGACAACCCTGAGTGGTCATTTCCTTCCAGAGGTCCCCTATGGATCTTGCTGACGCTGCCACTCTGGGATCTCTGCCTAAAGTTGTGAGTGGCTGGCTTCTTTCCTTTCCATGTTGGGATTCTTTACTTTTTAATTAAGAATTTAAGAATCCATGCTGGGATTCTTTTCTTTTTAAATATCATGACTGTGGTAACAAATCACCTGTTAATATTTTCTAACAAAACATTGCATGCATTTCTTTTATAAAAATAACTTTCCCGGTTTTTTTAACTTCTGTTTGATTAAAGTTAGTTGTAAAATATAGCTTAATTATTAAAAAGTTGCAAATTGCATCACACATTCTACACACATTCTAGATACATTCAAGAATATTTAATGATGGGTAGGGGAAGTTCATCTATTTCTGCTCCCATGTTTCACAACTGAGTTTTACTTTGATTTACAACACTTTTAAAAGATAATTCTCTTTTGATATAAACCTCTATAACTTATGACCAAAATTCTTAAATTCTCAGAAAACGAGGCGTAATGAATTATTTTTACAGAGCTGTACAACTCATCATGTTTTTCAATAAAATTGTGAGTTTAAAAAAACACTGATTGGATGTAGGTAGTTTCCTGATCAACATTCTATTGTACTCTTAACTATTGATTCTTAAATGATAATCCTTGATAAACTTGAGCACAGCTCTTTAAAATTTTCCTTCTCCCCCAGGAAGATCTTCAGGGAATCTCGCTTCTCAGTGGGAGCCCCGGAGGAGGAGAGGCCGTGGGGAGGCAGACTCATCTCAGCAGACGTCCAGATCTCTGGGAAGTTGCCTGTCTCGGCTTTGCTCTGTGGCGGAATACACGTGTACAGAACAAACATGGATTTATCAGGGAGGATATTGTGTGAGTCATATGACTCAGCTCCAATCCTGAACCAAAATATAAAAGGAAATACAAGCATCAAAACGAAAAGAAGGAAGATTTTTCTTTTTTCCCACCACAGGTGGGAGAGCCATCTGGTTGGAGACCCTTCCCAAGGTGTTTCTTTTCTCTCTGTTTTTGCTTTTCCCTGTCTCTCTAAATCCTCCAAATCGTTAGATGATGGTTCCCAAACAAGTGTCTGTTTCCTTCTTTTCTTTTCTTTCTTTCTTTTTTTTTTTCCTGGAGGGGTAAGTGACGAGGTAAACACTGGCAGGATTGGTATATGGAGCAGTGGGAGTTTTTTATTCACAGTCACGCGCCACATAAAAGCATTTTGGTCAGTGAGGTGCTACGTATACAAGGGTGGTCCCGTAAGGCTTTAACAGAGCTGAAAATTCTCCGTCCTCTGGTGGTGTCGTAGCCATAACATTGTCGCCCAACAGTTGCTCACATTTTGGTGGTGTGCCAGTGTAAACAAACCTCCCGTGTTGCCAGAGGTATAAAAAGTTTAGCTCCAGACAATTATGTACAGTACATAATGCCCGATAATGATAATAAATGACTTACTGGTCAATGTATTTACTTACTGTGGTTTTTAATCATTATTTTAGAGTGTTCTCCTTACACTTACATAAAAATGTTAACTGTAAAGCAGCTTCAGGCATGTCCTCCGGGGGGATGGCATTGTCATTCACAGGAGGGGACAGCTCCATGCCTGCTATTGCCCCTGAGACCTTTCAGTGGCACAAGATATGGATGATGTGGAAGACAGTGACACTAATGATCCCAGCCCTGTGTAAGCCTAAGCTAATGTGTGTGTTTGCATCTTAATTTTTGACAAAGAAATTTAAAATGTAAAAAGAAATAAAGTGTATGGATAGCCGTCCCTTGATCAGAGGTACCACTTTCATTTTACCTAAAACTCCTATGTGTACGTCACAGCTTATTAGAGCCCACTGCAGAATCATGTTATGGAATAAAATACCCCTGAAAGTCCTGATGTTCTATCAGGGAAATAGCCTGGATTCCTGAGGCTCTAAGAACAGATTCACACTTGCTTCCAATCAGTAGGGCAAAGGTTTGCACTTCAAATCATAAAGTATAGTTATCATTGCCAAAGAATCCAAATAGTTGTGAAACTTTTGTGTTCCATCACCAACTAGTAGAAATATAAAATAAACTTAGTTAAAGAAAAAAAATCAACAAAGCAGTAGAAGACATTAGAACTCGTATGTTCTCATCATTCCCTAGAAAGATATAGTTAGACTAGGTGGAGTTACTTGGACTGCAAGCACCACGGCAAATGCTCTAATAGCGAGGACCCTGGTCTCGGAGGGTGCAACACAGTTATAAGGATGAGGCACAAGGAACAACTACTTGTCTTCATAGTAACAGAAGTCCCTTGGTGGATGGTGGAGGAAGTGGTCTTGGGAGCTACTAATCCCTTTTTCTCCACTGGACCAACTCTGTTACGTTGCCAAAGATGTGAAGAAATAAGCCTTTGGACTGTTCCTATTTGTTTTTATTTTTTCCCCAAGACAGAGTGTCTCTTTGTTCCCCTGGGTAGAGTGCCATGGCATCATAGCTCATAGCAATTTCAAATTCTTGGGTTTGAGTAATCCTCTTGCCTCAGCCTCCCCAGTAGCTGGGACTACAGGTGCCAGCCACCACTCAGGCCAATTTTCCTGTTTTTGATTGAGAAAGGGTCTTGCTCAGGTTGGCCTCGAACTCTTGCACTCAAACAATCCATCTGCCCCCGGGCTCCTAGAGTGCTAGGATTACAGGTGTGAGCCACTGCACCCAGCTGGTTTCGATTTTTAAATGGAATCCTCTTAGTTTAGGATTCAGTTAAGTCACTGAGTTCACAAAAACCAGAGTTCAAAGTAAGGTTTGCGACCAACATACAAGGGTTGCAAAAGGGGTTGTGAGATAATTGGTTATGTGCTCTTAGTTAACTGTGGCTAACTTCTGATCTATGAAAGTGGTTAGTAATTTAGGTTGAAATTCAACAAAACTTTAAGATTTTCTCTGTGTGTTTTACCACTCTCAAAGAAAAATACAGTTTGCTCTCCACTGAACCCAAGCTTAGGGAATGGACATCATAGAGATCCAGTAAAATGTTTGGTAAGCGGTCCCTGTTTGGAAGGTAAACACTAAGCTAGTTTTTGAATCATTCTTTCCTTCTTTATTTATTTATTACAATTTTTTTTATTGTTTGGGATTCATTGAGGGTACAAAGATTCAAGTTACACTGATTTCAATTTTTTTATTGTTTGGGGTTCACTGAGGGTACAAAGATTCAGGTTACACTGATTTCATTTGTTAGATAAAGTCCCCCTTACTCGTCCCCTCTTCTCCCTCCCTCATTCCCCTACCCCATCCCTTGTATTAGCTCATCTACTGCCTTCTTATTACAATTAAGTTCATTGAATTCTTGCTTCTCCATTCTTACAACACTTTACTAAGAAAAGTGTGTTCCACCTCCATCCAGGTTGATACGAAAGATGTAAAGTATCTCTGATCAAGAGATAGCTCTCCATGCACTTTAATCTCTGTTCATGGTCATTACTTATTGTTTAAGTGACTTAGCGTTCACTGTCAATTCTGTTCCTATTTTCTTCTTTGTGAAGGTGTAAGCGATGTTCTTGTTTGTTCAAATTAATATGTAAAAGGTCTTGGAAGTGCTTTTAGTAGCAGTACCATACTATCTTTTATGATAGGCCAAAAAGTCCTGTGTTGTAACATTAAAAACATTTTGATGATTTATGAGCTGAAACTATTGTATCATTCTATTTCATTGAAAAAAAAAAAGATTTGGTAACCAGTAGACTTGAAAGGGGTCATTTACTTACTTTTTTTTAAAAAATTAAGATTACTGTAAGGGCACATATGACTAGGTTACAGTGTTTGGGTTTGTAAGGTAAAGTTGAATTGCAGTTGAGTCTTTCACCCGGGGGGTATATAACCTCCTACATTTACTTCCTTAGTACCAATTCCAATTTTATAGGGCTGCAGTGGATTCCAGGCCTGGCCTCCAATCATGCAATTGATAAGATGGCTGAGAGGTAAGAACTAGGTCTGCTTTTTGCAAAGTGGGAGAATAGCGATAGTAAAAAGGCAACCGCAGTGGAGAGCTCATATGATCTCAGGGGAGTTCTTGGAAGGTCAGATTTTTCCAGGAGTTCGCCTGGGAGAAAATCACAGTTTCTATGAAGGTGTCCCTGGACCAGCAAGCAGAAGAGGGAGGTGGGAGGACGCTGCAGGGAAGGATCGCTCCTTTAGGGGTTTGAATGTTCCTAGTTCTGTGCGCCTTCTGGGTACGGCATGGTTTCCTGTCTTCATCTTCCCATCTGCATTTCTCTCCCAGGCCATCTATTCCCTCCCTTCCCGGGCCTTCCTTCCTGGGACCACCCCGAGAGCGTGCCCTATCTCAGAAACGTGAGTTACGAGATGCAGAGTTTGCCCAGGGAGCCAAAGTGAGCTTCATTGCTACTTTTCTCTCTAAAAATAAAAATGAATGGAAGTTCTAAAGCAAGACTTATGCAGGTTTGGATTAAATGTGGCATTTTCATTTAAAGTTCACATATTTTGAAGACTTACAACAAAAGAGAGGAGGCTGCATTGGTTAAAGAAGCAAGACAGCTGTTCTCTGACAGACTGGGGTAGATGGGGCGCTTCATTCCCAGCTGCTGAAAATGATTCCCGAATGCACCTGCGCCTCAGTCTTAGGAGGACCATGTGGCCTCCTCTGCTGTCTGGGACCGGGAGCCCTGATGGAGGAGCAGGTGCTCTCTAAACCACATTTCATCCTGACCTGTCTGCTGTCAGGCGATCTCAAACAGATAAGCACAATGAATGCTTCCCACTGTCACCAGAAACAAGCCCCTTTATCTCTGAGATAGACCAGAGAAGGGGGAGAAAGTGGGCTGAAAGCCACTTCAGTCAGGAGGGAAGAGGGCACTGTGACGGTTCCCGGCCTTTAGTGCCCTGACAAATATTTTTGTGGGATAGAAAGTATGGACCATGAGCATCATGTTTCTTATGAGCCAGAACCAGTATACTTAAGAACAGAATAGGTGAAAGGACTCTTTTGGTCACATATTTGATTTTCTTTGAAAATTTTAGTTTTGAATTCTGGAGATCATTTGAAATAGCTTTTCCTGTTAATAACGATAATGATGCTTCTGGGTTCCAGCTGCCAAACTCTGTGCTGGCTGCGCTGAAGGAGACTGAGCTTATCGTCCCACAGTGTTTTCCTCCTGGGCTTATTGTCCCACGTTCTTTTCTTCCAGGCACCTCTGCTGTCGATTCAGTTCCCTTTCTGGAAACTGCTAGAAAGTGAACTCATCTTAGGAGCGCAGTCGGTACGCACAGGAAGCCACGCTCACCATCCTCAAAGGAAAAAAGCTCCTTACTGGAACTAAGGACCCTCAGTTTTCTAGTCCAAATGGGAAAGTAACAACGACACCTGCCCTAAATTTCACTCGCCACCGGTCGGTTTTATTTGTCCGCTTTACTCTGCACACTTTGCCTTTGGCTTCTGTCTCTTTATTCAGACACACCCTCCTCATCAGGGCCACAATGTGGACAGAAGCAAATGATTGTGTCTGCACCTCCGTTCCCATAGCTGTCCCGTGGCCACTCCCTGATGACTCGGCCACGAGGCCCTCCTGCCATCCTGTGGGTGTCAGTTTTTATGGAAATTCCCAGCCCTGTGCATACCGAGCCACAGGTGTAAGCAGGGCCTGGGGACCTGAGACCAAAGACCTGACCCAGGGATCATGAGGACCTGCCCCTGGTGGGACGTGGAGGGTCTTTGAAGAGGGCCTGGAGGCCAGATGGGCCTCTGAAGTCCAGCAGGGAGAGATTGCAGCTAAGGTCAACAGCTAGAGTGACAGAGGCTTTCCTCAGGATTCTGCTTCTCCTGAAAGCCAGAGATGAGGACAGACGTTTTTATTTAAAGAATCAGAACATCAACAGCTCATGGCTTTAAACTGCAACAATATGAATAACCAAATATATATATAAATGATTATTTATATAAATGATTCCTGCATTTTCTGTTCTAGTCCCACTTTCCTGAAATAACCACAGTTTAGCTAAGTGTTGGTGGAATGAGGGCTTGCATACACACCCATACTTGCACGCTTTTCTGTTGATATTTCATGTAATGAGAGATAACTTGAAATAAAAACAGAATTATGCCTCACATCCCACTATTCAACTAGCTTTTTCTCATGTTGATCATGGATATTTTATAATGTAAAATATACTGAATTACCTAGGATTCCAAAGCATATGGTATTTCCATCTCAAAGTTAATTTACTTTATTGGGATGGTTCGATCCTATAATTCCTCTACTAGGTATATATCCACAAGACCCAAAATCACATTGTAACAAAGATATTTGTACCAGAATGTTTATTGGGATGGAAGAATATCATAAACCATTTTTTAAAAACTGAATCGATGTTCAGTACAGGCAAACAATTCGTGGGCCTAATATCTTTTCCCTATAAGTTGAAAGTCTGATTGAATTATCCCAAGTGGTTAAGATTTAGGTTTTAATTCACATATAAGACAATTATAAAACATGAAACTAATGTTTTTGTTTGTTTGTTTGATTGTTTTTCCTTTCTTCCTTTAGCGATTCTCTTGCCCGTTGCCTCCCAAGTAGTTGGGATTACAGGTGCCCGCCACAACACCGGCGTCTTCTTTTCTGTTGGTAGAGATGGGGTCTTTTACTCTGGCTCACTCAGGCTTATGTTGGTGTCCAACTCTCTGAGCACAGGAAATCCACTCCCCTCGGCATCCCACAGCAGTGGGACTACAGGTGTGAGCCACCACGCCTGGCCCGTGAAACTAATGTTTAAAGAAGGAAACCAACATTTTCATTGCAATCCAGTGTATAAGGGATGGACAGACATTCAAGGTCACCTAGAGAGATGCCTGGTCATGTGTTAATCTTCTCTACCACGAGGGCTCTGCTTGCACATGGCAACAACAGAGAAACCACTGTTTTCAGAAGCAGTAAATATGCTGCAGTGGGAGAAAGCACAGGTTTGAAAGTCATTCACACCTGGGTTGACCTCCCTTCTTTGTAATCGCTAGATATGTAACATCAGACAAGTCACCAACACGCCTCTGTACTCGCTGCATTGTGGCTTAAGTTGAAAGTATATTCTCAGTCTTAGAGCATGGCTCTTGATACGAAAAGTATTTCAAACTTAGAAAATCTCTGTCTCTCTCTACAGGTCTGGGGTTTAGTGTCTATTGCCTCGCCGTATATCACTGAAAGTCTAATAAGAAACTCAGAGCCAAGTAAAGATACACAGACTGTATTGTCCATTTCCTGAATAAATGAATGACTTTCATTTACTAAGATAGAAGTTTCAGGGCAACCACATTTTTAGGGACTGAAAAATACTTTGGAAAAAATATTTTTGAATACAGTTTTCAAGAACATTTTCCTTATCCATCCACTGTGCCTTGGGTGAGCTGCGCTAACCACACACTTGAAGGAACATCAACCTTTTGAAGGATTCCTCATCTCTGCCAGCTCTCATCTCTTTTGAAGTTCAGTCTGTTGATTGGTTATCTTTAACTGGACGCACTGATTCTGCACATTTACTAGTCGCCTTTCTATGCTAGAATGATACCGGAGATGAAACAATGAATGAAATACGGTCCTTGTTTTCAAGGCCTTCTGGGGGAGATGGACAAGGGATCTCACGGAGTGACCAGGGAATCTGGGAGCGGATGAACATTACATGCAGCCTAGATGGGTCAGGTGGAGTTCGCAGTCAGGCCAGGCTGTGTCTTGGAAAGAAGAGAAATAAATCAAAGAGCACGCCTGGCAGAGTGCCAAACCCAGGACACTGAGAGGACGATTGTTTTAGGGTACCACAGGTTGTACGATAGAAATTGTGTGCACAGCACAGACAGGCCGTGATGAGAGATGCAGGCAAGTATTGTCTGTGTACATTAGTTTTTTCTTGCTGCCATAATAAATCACGACAAACATGGGTTTTTCAAATCACATAAGTTTCTTATCTCCTGGTACTGTTGGTCCGAAGATGGACACGGCTCAGTTGCTTCCTCTGCTTCGAGACTCATAAAGTAGATATTAAGGGATTTCTGGGACTGAGTTCCTTTCTGAGAGCTCCGGGGAAGAATCTACTTTCAAGTTTATTCAGGTTATCAGCCGAATTCCGTGCCATGTGTGCAGGACTGAGGTCGCTGTTTCCTTGTAGATCCCAGCCAGGGGCCACCTTTAACTCCCAGAAGTCTCTGGCCTTCACATGACCCTACATCTCAGAGCCAGCGATGGAGCATCGAATCTTTCTTGGGCTTGAAATTTCTCTGACTTCTGCCTCTTCTCTTCTGCATCCAGCCTGATTCAGTTGTTGGTTTGTAGGGCTCCTGTGATTAAAGTGGGGTCATCTAGATAATCCAAGATAATTCTTCCCATCTCAGGGTCCTTAACTGGATCACATTTGCAAAGTCCTTTTTGCGGTGGGGATTAGAAGTTGGGCATATTTGGGGAGTGGTGCTTCTTCCTATCACAGTGTGGAACATTAGTCCTGAGAGAACGTGCAAGAGTATATGTGTGTGTGTGTGTGTGTGCACGCGCGCGTGTGAGCACTTCAAGATCCTTTAGTTAAGTTTGGCAAACACTGAATAATGTATCCTTTTCTTGGAGATTCAGAAAACACATCTACATGTTGAAGCCTGCAATAATAAAACCCGTGTAACTGTTTTCCCCAGGGTTCCCAGATTTTGTGTCACCACAAATCTTTTTCTCCCTGAGTTTCCTTATTAACTTCCAGGAACTGGTGTTACATGCACTAGGCTTTGGGAAAGTGAGTTAGACAGATGAAAAGAGCTTTACTCCCTAAGACAGTCCTCGCTGTGTGCACGCTTAGATAATGGTCTGCAGCACTGGAAGAGCCAGTGGGGGACTCTCAGCAGGGGGACAGCGTCGCATAGGCTTTAATAAGAGTCCTCTGGATGAGGGGGACAAGGGATGTTGAGGGGGATGGGGTGAGGTAGGAGACAGAGAGCTTGGAAGGCAGGAATAGGACTTAAGGCAAGAAATGGTGCTATCCTGAACTCAACAGGAGTGGCAACAAGTAAAATGGGAATAAGTGGAAACTCTTAAGGAGAATGATGAAAGTAGAAAAAAGAGGCAAAGACCATCATTTATGAAGTGGAAAGGCTAAAGGAAGATGAAGGATGACCCATTCAACGTACTGGAATGAGTGTGTTTTTGACACATCCCTTTAAATAGGTTCACTGGTAAGGAGTTTGCGAGCTTTGGAGGGTGGATTTGATTTTTGAAAACACTTAGCATTGGAGGACAAGAATGATCTTCAATCTGATCAGTTTCCTTGTGTGTCTTCTAGAGTTTAAGTTCCATGAATGGAGAACCATACATTAATTGCTCACTTCTACTCATAGCACACTTATTCCTGGCATCATGGACAGACGCTATAGTCACTGAGACAGGTAGTGAATGAGTTAGCACGTGAGTAAATAAACATCTCAGCTGGCAAGAGGGCTTGGGATAAAAACAAGTCCTGACTATAAACTTCCCCAATTTGGCAAACACTGAATTGGTCAAATTTATAACACATAATTTTTTTTTTAATTTAAGAAACCATTTATTTTCTTTCTTAAAGATGTCATTAGCATAATTTGGGAGGAAAAATAATACATGATTTTTTTAAACAAAGATCCAGACAGAGGACAATGTTTACCCCCATGGTTCTAGGAACCGCAAAACTCTGGCCTCTTGTCTGAAGTCAGCCCTGGCTCCCTCTCCCTCTGCAGCTCAATGTGTATTTGAGTAAGATTTGAATATGCATTAAAATGGGACATGATTGATCCTGGAAAATTGAAAAATCCTATTTTACCTTATTAACCATATAAAGCTTGAGGAATTTTTCCCATAATCGGCTGTGACCCAGTAAATGAGGTACCTTTTCTGGTGTTATCCTTGAAAGGGCAATATTTGGACTAAGGGTAGTGATAGTAGCTACTCTGAAAGGGATGGAACTCATTGGCTGTTTAACATTTGCTGTTTTGTTTTATTTTATTTTATTTTATTTTTTGAGATAGTGTTTCAGTTTGTCACCTTCAATAGAGTGCTGTGGTGTTGTAGCTCACAGCAACCTCAAACTCTTGGGCTCAAGTGATCCTCTTGTCTCAGCTTCTGGAGTAGCTGGGAGTACAGGCACCTGCCACAACGCCTGGTTATTTTTAGAGACGGGGGTCTCACTCTTGCTCAGGCTGGTCTTGAACTCGTGGGCTCAAGTGATCCACCCACCTCAGCTTCCCAGAGTGCTAGGAAGCTGTTATATTTTAAAAGTCAAGTATCTATAATTTTCAGTTACATTATGCACATGATCTAAACTTGATATTTGACTGCATGTTTTCTGGGAAGCTTAGAAATGAGCAAATGTAAAGCAAAGACTTGATTGTAGTTTAACAGGATATGGTCCAAAAAACTTCCCAAAAATAGATAAACCTGTTCTATAAATGTGAACTGTTCAACTCAATAAAATACCATAGTCTCAGTTTCTTCTGATTGAACTGTGATATAATATTGACCTAAGATATAATCAGTTCAAAACTCAGACACAGTTGGTCTTGTTGATACGTTGAGTTCGGGCTGCCTCAGTCACAGTGTGATAAGCTCTGCTCAAGATCAAGTTCTCCTGTGCCTGATGGTTTGCCAGACATGTAGAATCTTGTCCTACAGGGCCATGCCCATAACCCCCATATGGTTGTCTGAGGATGCCAAACTTAGCCATCAGTGACCCATGAAACTGATAGAAGGACACGACCTACATTTGGATGTTTATTTCAATAAAAGCTAGAAATTTCTAGAATTATTCATAAAAGGGATGTTTGCTTCAGCTTTGAGCTCTCTTTGGGAACCTACAATTGACCTTCTTTTTTCTTTATGTACCTCCTGTTTGTTGATTTAGAATAGTCTGAATTCTAATTTTTCATACCACAGAAAATAAAAAGCCACAGAGAGTCCATTTGAAAAACATATTTTAGATTGATAATTAAAAGGAGTAGAGAGCCACTTTTGAGCAGCAGTGAGCCAAAGTTTAAGAGGTGGGGAGAGAGCCTTGAAAAGGACAAGATTTTCAACTGGCAGCAAATCAGAGGACAATCTTAATCAGTAAATGGGGCAATGGAGGTTGCTGATTTCCTACGTTGCTTTGTTGTCAAAAACACACATAGTCACAAAGAGCAACCATTGCCAGGAAGATTTTGAATTTGAGGACAGTAACACTGTTGTCCCGAAGGATTCCCTGTTGACTGCTGCCTCCTCTGGTTCAGGGTAATCCTGAAGGTCCTTGCATGTCCTCTCAGATTTCAAACTCATGCTTTAAGGGATGTCGAAATGATCGTCACAAAGTGAAAACGGCCTACCCAGCAGTGTTCTACAAAGCCTCTTTAAGCACTTTGTTCTTTGTAGAATGTGAAGGTGAAAGAAATTTGAACATCATCATTTCAAGCTTAAGATAATAAGACAGTGGGAGCCTAGTACAGTCTGAGTGTGTATGGGGTTTCAGACTACCAACTCCCTTCTGTATTCTAAGGCCTCTTCAGTTTCTAATCTGCTCAGGCTTCCTAGGACTTCGAGGTAGACTGTCCGTCTGAGCCGCCAGGTCTGGAAGGGCCAGCTTGACATGGCTGCATACTCCGCCCCGTCCCGGGGAAGGGTTACTGGTGCCGTCTCCTCACCATGGTCTGGGCCGGTGACTTGGGGCAAGGCTTTCTGTGGGATGATGGTCGTGCCCTCACCCTTGTGAGGTCTGGCCACATGACACGCTTTGGCCAAACAGATATGAATGCGGGCAGTGGTGCTCCTTCTAAGAGCACCCCATGACTCTGGCATCTCATTTTGCTGTCTAGCTGCTACTAGGTAGGTACCAGCCCAGCCCAGAGACGCTGCTTCTGGAGCGTCTGATGGTAGTCACAGGAGTAAACACCAACTTACCTTTGTTGTCCTAAGCTGCAGAGGGAAGGCGGTCAGTTGCTACATAAACTGACTGGTACAGCCACTTAAGCAGATGTCACCCTCTCAGAGGAACTGGGAAGTAGACATTAGCTCAGCCTTCGGGCTGGTCAGAGATGAGGTGGAGCTGAGGAGAGGTGCAGGAATACTGGCCTGGGCAGTTCCTAAGAATTGGCTTCTTGAGCTCCGGGCAGGCTGCCGGCCATGTAGCTGGGCAGACTATTGTAGGTCCTCTGCAGTCTTATGTCCACATGGGAGCTTGGTCCTGGCGTTAGTCTGCTGGGGCAACCACAACAAAGACCCACCATCTGGAAGGAGGAGCTTAAACAACAGAAGTTATTTGTCTCACTGTTCTGGAGGCTAGAAGTTCAAGATCAAGATGTGGGCAGATTTAGTTTCTCCTGAAGCCTCTCTCCTTGGCTTGCAGATGGCTCTTTTCTCCTCGTTTTCCATGTGGCCTCCCCTCATGCCAATGTTTTCATCCCCTCTTCCTTAGGATGAGGACACCAGTCACAGTGGGTTAGTCTCTACTCCAGTGATTTCCAACCGGCGTGCTATGAGAGGATCTCACGTGTGCTAGGAAAAGTTTTAAAGATCATTAAGTTATTTTTGAAAGAAGTTCAAAACACAATAAGTATATTCTTCTTTTTACCTCTTTTTTTTTTTTGATCAACATAATTTAAATGTGCTGTGGAAGTTTAACTATACTTTTGAATTTGCTGTGAGACAAGAAAGGTTGAAAAACACTGGCTGGCTGGAGGCACCTGTGGCTCAGTGAGTGGGGTGCTGGCCCCATACACCAAGCGTGGCGAGTTCGAACCTGGCCCTGGCCAAACTATAACAAAAAGTAGCCCGGCGTTGTGATGGGAGCCTGTGGTCCCAGCTACTTGGGACCCTGAGGCAGGAGAATCGCCTAAGCCCAGGAGTTGGAGGTTGTTGTGAACTGTGATGCCTCAGCACTCCGCTGAGGGTAATAAAGTGAGACTCTGTCTCTAAAAAAAACAAAAACAGAAGAAAAACATTGGCTGGCTACTCTAATAACCTCATTTCACTTTAATTATCTCTTTAAAGAACCTGTCTCCAAAACATGTTCTAAGACACTGGGGTTAGGATTTCAAAGCATGAATTTGGGGGAGACACAGTTTAGCCCTATGGGGAAGGAGGAATATTAGAGGTTTTTGCAGGATACTCACCTAGGGATGGCCTTCAGAAAGGTTAATTATGGCACTCTGTTGGAATTTACAAAACAGCAGGGAACTTTCTGGAAGCTGGGATGGTCTGCTCCTGTCTCCTGGGCATGGGGAGCAGGAGGAGGTGGGCTTCCATGGAGGGTCTCCATAATTTTTTCTTTGCAGCTCATGTACAGTAGGTCTCTGATGAACTTCATAAAGGAAAATGATCCTTTTATTTTAAGGTAGACATGGAGAGAAATCTTTTATTCGTTTATGTTATCCAGTTCATTTCCCTTACAGTGCCAAGGAGCCACAGGTTGGGCATGCCTAACAGGAAAATCCAAAATCCAAACTGAGCACCACCATGATGCTGCAGTGACAATGGAAGTGACGTGGTTAACGCTGCAGAAACAGTGGCCATAGGCTGCGAGGTGAAACTGTGTGCTGTGCGTTCAAGACAGGTCATCAGGCCAGTTTATAAAGTCTGAGAGATCCTCGGAAGACGACAGTTGCTAATGAGGCAGATGACTCTGAGGGAAGCATTTTAACACGCCCCCCGCCCTACCTTCTCATCTCTAGAGGGCCCCGTCCAGTCCCTCAACAGCTTCTGGTCTTTCTTCTCACCTAAGAAAATAAACCTACGGTGCATCTTAGAAGGTGCAGGTGAAACTTACTGAATGCAGAACATAAATGTCTTTACACAATAACCAAGAAAATGCCAGGAAGGCTATGCTAACCCGTTTGATGAAAATATTTCAGATTGTATATGAAACCAACACACTGTACCCCATGATTGCATTAATGTATGCAGCTATGATTTAATAAAAAAAAAACAAATAAACAAAAACAGTGTATAGTAACCTCTCAATCAAAGCACAAAATTTTAGGTGAGCACTGAGAGCAGGTGTCTGGTGATGCCACTGTGCTGCTTAGTGACCCTGAACCCATTGCTTTTTCACTGTGTTAATGGTCATCTTTATACACTTACGTGTTACATACCTCTGTCGGAGAAAACAGTTGCTTCTCAGTAGCATATAAATTCAGAGTCTGGAATGATGGTGATGCCAAATAACCCCAACAGTCCCTATGGGTGATGAGACAGTGACGCCTTTGCTTTCTGATGGTTCAATGTACATGAACTTCGTTTCAGGCATGACATTGTTAAAAATATTTTATAAAATTACAACCAGGCTCTGTGTGTAAGGTGTATTCGAAACAGAAATAAATTTCGTGTTTAGACTGGGTCTCTTCCCCGAGGTGTCTCATTGTGTTCATGGAAATACTCCAAGATCTGACAACACTCAGAGTCAGGAGCACTTCTGACCCCAGCATTTCCACATGGGTCCCCACTGGTTCACGCTGCTGCTGTTCCCCACAGAGGCTGCAGGAGCAGTCTACGGTTTGACCCAGCCCAATGTTATCGCAATCAGGTTGATGAAAATATCTCTGATTGTATCTGAAGCCCGTACACTGTACCCCATGATTGAATTATTGTACACAGCTATGATTCAATAAAAAAAAAAAAAAAAACAAAAAACAGAAAGAAGGAGAATTCACACCCTGGGTAGTTGCTGTGCAGTCAGGTGTCTTATTGCAGAGTAAGTGGCTTCTCCATTGGCTGAGCTGTCAGTCCCCACACAGTCAGGGGGTGTTTCTCTCCTTCCCAGTTCTCATTCAGGGGTGATACCTGCCCACCCCCACAAGCCTCCCAGGATTGCAGTCGCTGCCTCCCTGGGGATTCCCGAAGGAAGTGGTTGTAATCCACATGCAACCCTTCGCTCTGAATCTTACCTGGAACAAGGTCATGTATGTTACAGTACAATGTTTTTTAATTAGAGAGTGAGTCTCAATAATAATTAACAGCTTTATGTTTTTTCACTTTAGGGGGAGTCTCAGTCTTTCTTAACAGGATCCTCTCTTTAAGTCTGTGGATCACTCTAAGAAAAGTCACAATAATGTTCATGTTGAGGTTACCTGAAACTTTCAGCCAGGAAGCAGGAGCATTAAATCACAGAGAGAGCCAAGGTATTAGTGCAGAGAGAGACAATGTGATTCTTTTATGCATGACTATCAGAATCTTATTCCATACCACCCATGGGTTTCCAAATCTGGAAAGAGATGCAAATTTAGAAACTTACTTCAAGAAACAATATTTCTAGGCTAGATACCCAGTTTTACTTTTATCTCCTGGAATAGTGATTTGCTGTTCTTGGGCCAAGGCAGGTCTATCCTCCAGTGGAGGTTCAAGGATCTAGATGTTTCAGGGGAAATTTCCTTTATCTGCTTGATAATGCACCAAAGAGGCAGACAATTATTACATGCAGATGTGTTCAATTATTATATACAAGAAATTTTCGTTTAATGACTCATATTATTCCCCAGGCATGAGTTGCAATCGCCTTTATCAAACTTGTACACCAAAATACAGTTCTCTGAACTTACTATTGTAAAATCAGGTCAAATGTTTCCATTATTTTATTAACTAAATCCACAAGTTGGGAAGGGATGAAACAAGTTTCAATTTTGTTTTTGCATGCAATCTTATTTACCGCCCCTGGTGTGGCCTCCTGTTGCTCCCTGGAGAAGCCAATGGGAAAATTTAGTATGTTTTTGGTATCACTTAACATGATGTTTTGTTTGGATGTTTTGGCTCCCAGAACATCATCGTCAGTAATGATAGGCTCGACAAATCTTCCCAAATTACAGTGGCTTAAATGAGATAAAAAATGTTTCTGTTTCACATAAAGTTAATCTAGAGGTGGCCATTGGGGGCGGGAAGAGTTAATGGCTCTTGTTTAAGGGCCTTGGGACACTTCCACCCCTGTCACCTCTGGCTTGTTCCAGCGAGAAGATGAAGACGAGGGAGGAGGAGGAGCCCTCACTAACATTGTGAGAAGACTTCTTCATACATCACAACCTATTGCTTACATCTCATTGGCCAGAACTTGGATAAATGACTGTACTTGGCAACCAGGGAGATGAGACCGTACTGGCAGAAGTATGCCTTAAAAAAATCAATATTGTACTATTCCTGCTGGTTTTAGTTTTTTAAAGCTTGTTTTCTAAAAAGGAGAGGAAAGGGGAAAACACGCTTTGGGGTGGCACTCTCTGAAACCCCCTTTATTGTTTTAGACTAACAGAAATAATTTAATTTGAAATGCATTTAATTTTACCATATAAAGTTAAATGACATACATTGTTCTCATCATGATGTTATTACTAAAAAATTTAATAAAAATCATTGGCTGAATAACTGTCCATAGGATGCAGGTAACCATCACTACTGATAACCATTCTGCCTTTCCCATTCACTCTCTGCTTGCCTTACTAGGATTAATAGCCCGAGGCTTTCTTCTGGGGATCCATTACTGGCTTCCATAGAGTAGTCTCACCTCTCCAGCCCTGGTTCCTAGATGCAGAAGTTGTAGGGGACTCTGGCCTGGTCACTCGGAGTCTTGGTTTCCTCTGCCCTGGGTGGTGGGTTGAAGAATGGGTGTGTGTGATCAGCAAACTCAATGAATGATAAGGACATATTTCCTGGGGCCTTTGGAAGTGAAAGAGGTAATCCTTTCCTTTTGCAGTGTACCTGAAACCCATCTCTGAACTTCCCACCTTCATCTTGCCACTGCGTGACACTCATGAAAACGACATCCCCTGGAGAGGGTCTAGAGGGGATGAAGAGAAGAAACCAGGCCCTGGCAATTTGATGCACGTCTTGATCCAGGCCTTCCTGAGCTCATTTCTACCTATGGACTTCACAGGTAGGAGGACATGACTCATTGCATTTTGATTAAGCCAGTTTGAATGGGGAATTCTGTTAATTCTGATCAAAATCCTCACCAGAAGGCGGGGTGCGGTGGCTCAAGCTTATGGTCCTAGCACTCTGGGAGGCTGAGGCCAAGTGGATTGCTTGAGCTCAGGAGTTTAAGACAAGACTGAGCAAGAGTGATACCTCATCTCCACTAAAAATAGAAAAACTAGCCAGGTGTTGTGGCAGGGGCCTATAGTCCCACCTACTCGGGAGGCTGAGGCAGGAGCATCACTTGAGCCCAGAAGTTTGAGGTTGCTCTGAGCTATGACACCAGGGCACTTTATCCATTGTGAAAGAGTGAGACTCTGTCTCAAAAAAAAAAAAAAGACTAAAAAAATAAATTCTCATTATAAAATGATGGTTAGGAATTACTAAAGATATCTTCCCTGGCATTTCTGAGTTAATAGGAGAATGGTAACCTATTTATTAGAAAGCCTATGCATGTCAATGAACTTGGTCTCTGAATTACAGAAATAAAACTTTCTGCCTAGGTGAAAGAATATGAAATTGTGTCAATAATATGAAAAGTAGTAATAGTGTTGGAAATGTTTGCATGACTGACTGGCTCCATCTTACACAGCTAAAGGTTTTGCGACCCAGAGGGCACTTTACAGTTGTGGACCTCCCAATTAGGATTTTTCAATGACCTTCTGCCTCGTAAACATGAGAAGCGGGCTTTCTTCCCTCCACCTCCCTCCTTCTGACAAATAATACCCTTGTTCTGAGCACAAGCAGATTTAGAGGCTTGGCTTTCTTCACACACTGACAGGTTTTTGTTTATCTTAAGTGAGAAATGGACAAAAGGAAACACAAAACAGATGAACGGGCAAAAGTATGAATAAACAACTCCCGCAGCTGAGTAACAGATGGCTGCTGGCCCCCATGACTAAACAAATCAGTCTGCAAGATTTCTGGAAGGAGATATTTGTTAATGTTTTTCTCAAGCAAAAGTTACAGTGATAGATTAAAAATGATCTCATCACTGACTGTAGCCTTCTGCCAAAACCAAAGAAAAGTTTGCTTTAGAGAAGAAAATAGGGCATTATCGTTATGAAGTGATCCTTTAGCCTCTCACTTACAGTGCATCCATCCAAACTTTGCTGGGTGCTTTTTATTTGTTAAAAACAGTGGGGGGACTTGAGATGCCAGGAAAACAAAGTGATCCCCACTTCCCACTGGAAACTCCGTCCCTGCCCCAGCTCATGCTGAAGAACTTCTCTGGCAATTGATGAGAACATCATGCAAACACATCAACGATAGCAAATGCTAGGAGAATTCCATAGTGAAGGTGTGAGCACATGTTTCAGGCAGGCCCATACGGTGTGAGGAAAGGCCAACATTACAGGTTTGCCTTAGAAGCAGGAAAGCCAGAGTTTGAACCTCGAGTGGCTCTGCTCTGATGTACTTGGTATTTCAGAGCTGATTTGTCCTTGTAAGCTTAGAATAATAATAATACAGTAGAACCCCTGTAAATTGACCACCCAAAGGACTATAAGAATAATCTGGTCAACATAGGAAGTAGGCCTACCGTGCTGATAGGTACATACAGTGCATGTCAGCTCTGTGAAAATGAGGTCAACCCAAGGAGGTGGTTGGAGCAGGTTCTATGGAGGTTCTCCTGTACTCACCTACACCTTTATTTACTAAGCTAATTTTTACTAAAAGCATAGTCTCTGGTCTCTAGGCACTTGGCATAGAGGGCAGAGAAAGGGGCATATCTCTCTGTGGGAAGGTCTACAGGCCGCCTTCCCCACAGGCTGTGCTGAGGATTTCTTAGCCAGGGTAGCTGTGCTTGGAGTTCACACACCCAGCAGCCAGAATCTTGTGTCAAAGTCCTACCTCTGAGTTTACTGTGTGACCCTGGGCAACTAACTTAACGTCTCTGTGCCACGAGTTCCCCACCTGAAAAATGGGTATATCTTCTCCAAATTGCTTGGGATCAGCAGTGTTTCAGATTTTGAAGTTTTTTTGGATTGGGGAACATTTGCATATCCATAGTGAGCTCTCTTGGGAATGGCACCCAAGTCTAAATATAAAATTCATTTGTTTCATATATACCATGTACACATGGCCTGAAGGCAATTTTATATCATATTTTAAATAATTTTGTGTATGAAATAAATTTTGTGTACACTGACCTGTCACATGAGGCCGGGTGTGGAATTTTCCACTTGTGGCCTTATGTTGGTGCTCATAAAGTTTCAGCTTTGGGAGCACTTTGAATTTTGGATTTCTGGAACAGGGCTGCTCAGCCTGTAGTAACAGTCTTATTGGGTTATTATGAGAATTAAATGAATTAATAATACAAGTAGAGACTAGTACAGAGCTCACCCATAGTAAACCCTAAAGAACAGTATTTGTCCCATCAATGATGTATTTATAATAATGAGATAACGTCTCAAGTAGAGTGAGCGTCCTAATACATAAAATGTGTTTAGTAAATATGTTGCTGCCTGTGGAACAAATAAGAACAGCATATCATTTAACAGTTTGTAATTAAGATGTGAGTCTTTGATGGAAAGATAAGCTAGGCCTCACGAGGGTAACTGATAAGATTGCCCTATCTTGAATTCAATAATTTACCAGAATGCAGTATCTCGGCTGAATGCTGTCAATGCCAGCCTCTCTTATTTTCTTTCTGGATTTTGCAACTGGACTGATTTTGCAAAAGAACGACTCACATCCCTCCGCTGCAGATTTACCAAACTAGCTGACCCTGAGATGAATGTGGGATTGCGTCAGTGATTCCAAAAACCTGAGGTCAACCCTCTGCTCGTTTAAGAAATACTCGGGTTGGCTCTGAGATGTGGATGTGGACACACGAGGACTTAAGGACTCTCCGTTTGCTGGAGCCTCCAAGAGCGGTGGGCTTTACCGCATTCTCTCTGGGGGGTTGACTTTGCAAGTCTGCCTACCAGGGGCCTGGCACAAGTTTTTCAAAAGACCCTGTCCCCCGGGTTTAGACAGCGTTCCGCAGCCGCTCTGCTGTGGTTCGCAAAGCCACGTGACAGATCCGTCTCCAGAATTGAGAAGGTCCAATTTGCAAGGTTCTAGGGATGAAAGGCTTTATAAGGAAAGACCTGTGACATCTCTGGACTGAAACCAGGCCCCTTCCCACCACGAGTGCAGCAGGGCTGAGACGCCCCCTCCCCGCTCCACAACTAAGTTCTGTGCTTGTGCCCGGGTGGTCACTCCAGAGTCACAGCGCCGGGAAGACCAGAGCGCAGGGAGCAACTTGGGCTGCCCTCTGCCCACCACGGTGGTTGGCACCCCTCCTTGCGACATTGTCTTTCCTTTTTCTTTTTTTTCCAAGCTCCTTCAGAAAAAGAAGGAAGCAGTGCATCCCCCACGGCGTGAGCCCTGTGCCGAGGACACGGTGGTCAGACTGTCAGAGGAGAGCCAGCCCTCACGTGTCGCTGATGACAGTGGCACTAGACCCAGCGCGGCCAAGAGGAATGTGTCACCCAAAGGCGCCTAACCGACGTGCAGGGCGGACTGGGCAGTGTGAACCCATTTGCCAGGACTTAGCAGGGCAGCCCTGGCTCCCTCTATGGAGAGACCCAGGTGCTGAGTGACCCCGGGCCGGCTCGGGGCTCTCTCGGGCTTCCCTCTGCCTGAGCTGCCCGCAGCGCCCTGCTGGGCAGGGACTTCGGGTGTGATGACCACGTTTGATGCTTTCTTTCAGCCAGTCATGTTGTCATACCCTCCTCTGACAACACCTTAATGCTTGTTTGCTGTCCCTCATTTTTTTTTAAGGTAAGAAAAATAAGACTCAGGAAGGATAAGCTCTGGGCCAAAGCCGCGGAGAGGTGGAAGACAGAGTCGAGGTTCTGGCTGTAGACTCCTTGCCCTGAACCTTTGAGGCTCCCCAAGGCTGTACAGGAGAGCCGAGTCAGGGGAGACAACTCACCCCAAATTACGTGATCTTTTGCATCTTCAAAGTTTTGTTGTTCAGTTTGCTTTAACAAAGGATCGGAGGACAGGGTCCAGAGAAATCTCCACCTTGAGAAACAGTGTGAGCTGCTCCCCGTGTCCCCCCAGCTGCACTCCTGGCCCAGCCACCCTCACAGCCCTCGGCACCCTGCAGGCCACCCCTGTGTGCCCTCTGCTCTCTGGGAAGGTCACAGTGACGCCACAGAAATGCAAGTGCCTCTTGGGTCTGGCAGCTTCAGGCCTCACAGTTTTGCAGTCACAGGGAAAGATGGCACAGATGTGTGCAGTCCTTTGAAATGACCCTGGTGACATGTAAAGGACAATGTTAATTTGTGTACAGAGGACCTCCTGGCCGAAGACAAATGGTTCCTTCCCACATGGGTAAAATTAGTGAGGGCAAGGTGACTTTAGAAAACAAAAGTTAAAGACTATTACATATTTCAAAGCTTCATGTTGTAAACCCTAAGTATGTGCTATTTTTGTCAATTTAAAAAATGTTTAAAATTATTTAGTGTTATTATCCAGAGTTCCCTTTAACTGTGGACACAAAATATGTTCTGAACCCTGTCCATTGTATCTCAGGCTTGCATTTTTAAAGATACCCGACGGATGGGCATACTTTTACTCTCTTTGGAAGTTTCACTTTTCTTTATTTTTGCTCTTTCCTTTATTCAGAAGCATGTAATGAGGGTCTATGCTGCGCTCTGTACTGTGTGCTGGAGATGTAAGAATGGAGTGGAATAATTCTCTCTACCACAGTTAGGAAAGGAAATTAACAGAATGTACACAATTAGCTAAAATGGATTATATCTGGGGAGACAGGCTAACTAATGTTAATCATCTCAGGATTTTGGTGACCTTTCAGGTCCCGGCTCATCCATCAGATGTGGACCAGCAGCCAGGCCTGCCTGGCCCCACACGGCACCATCATTCAGGGGTCCTGGCTCTTTTCGCCACTTCCTCTGTGTTCTCACAGCCCTCTTCCTCCTGTTAGTGGGAGGACAGCGTGAGGGAGAATTGCTTAGGAGGTTTTTAAAGGCCTTTCCTAGAAATGGCACAGAGTACACCTGCTCGCTTTCCCTTAGCCAGATTTCAGTTATACAGCAATATCGAAATGCCAGGGAGAGCAGAAAACATAACCTGGATGTGTACCTAGGGAGAGAAGGAGAACCGGGTGTCGGCGTGCACTGGACATGGTCAGGTGGCTTTAGGATTGAAGACCAAAGTCCTAACGATTCCCCATTTTAGAAGAATGAAAGTTGACTTTGGCTGAGGCCTACACAGTGAATTATGGACCAAAAACACCAAGGCTGACATTATGATTAAGTGTATGTTATGGCTATTATAACCTAAAAACCAAGCTAATCCTGACAATTCTGGTTCTAGGAGGCCTTTTCACACTCTCAGCTTTTCTTGCAATTGTGAGTGGATATCTCATGGGGTTATCTGAGAAAATAATTCCTTTCTGATAAGGGAGCAATCCTGGGAAGCAAAGTTGCTGAAATGTCCTCTTCTGTGGCTTTTTGTATTTGAATGTGGTGTGAGGACCAATATTTGGGACTTTGGCAGCCATTTTGAGATCACGAGACAACAGCATGAGAAAAAAATTAGATAACCGTATGTTCTGATTTGCCCAGGACAGTCTTAGGTGACACCTGATGTCCCAGGATAGTTATTAATAATGCATCCTCTATAAAAGTGTCTGGAACTGACATCAAAGTGTCTGGAAAGCCCAGGAAAAATCTTCAGTGCTGAAACAGGTACAGGTACAGAGAAAAGGTGCCTGTAGGGTGGCTGACACAACTCTGGGTGGCCAATCTCCTGATTTTTATTTTAAGGAAAGAGTAAATTCCTCATGTTGAAGCTAATGTTAGTCCAGTTTAGGGTGCTTTTGGCTAAAAGTTTTCCTCACTGATCTCCTTATATTCAACTTAGGGGCTTGGAAATATAGTTAGAGCCTGACCATTACTTTTCAAACTGAAGCCTTTTGAAGTTCTGAGAATTTTATTATAGATGTTTTCTTTCTTTGTGACTCCCGAATTGGCACAGTGATTACTAAAATGCTGCACAGAGGCTTATTTTGTGGTATTTCCAATAGGCACCAGAAGCAGAAGTGTCAAAACTCTCAGCAGAAAGCTCCTTGTGGGTGTTTTACCCAGGCTGGCAGGCCCAGGTGCTTTGCAAGGGAAAAGGAAAAGGTATAAAAACATCTTCCTTCAAGCATCTGATTTCCCCAACTCAAAACCCAACTGTTTGGGTTTCAAATTTTCCAAGCAGGAGTATGTTTCTTATAAATCTTTAAAGGTTTAAATTGTAACCTTCCCTTTTGTTTCATTTTAAATACAGACTAAATTGTCAAGGAAATTAGGATCAGAATCCTGGGGTGCAAATGTAGCACTTTGCTCTCTAGTAAATAGGAACACATCTCTTGGTTAGGCCCGTGGATAATGAAAAGGGAGAACCAAATATCACTGTCAGACTTTCTGGGAGAAATTTAATTTCAGGAGATGGTAAAAATATGTCATCAAAAGCATTTAAAAGTGAAATGATAAATTAGCAGAATAATCCTACTATGAATTTTATATATGCAGTCTGGTGCAGTATCCTAGTACAAGGGGCACTCTGACTCTCTGCCTCCCACAGGACAGCTGGACACCTGGATCATTCGAGAATGACCTTGATTCATTAGCATTGACTGTGGACTGACAGACAACTTGCTATACATGTTTATAATATTTTGGTTAAATTTTAGGTAAGCTTCTGACATTTCAGAATACCACCAAGTATTTTTTAAAACACGTTTTCCTCATGAGTTTCGTTTTTCAGATATTCCTCCTCCTCACTTAGTTTCATGCGTCTGGGGTGGCTCCTCTCGATGGTGAGCATCACTTAAATCTGAGTGCTTCTTACGAAGGTTGGGCCCCTTCCTCAGCATCGCTTCTCTTTGGAGATAACTTGCCTTGGGGCTGTTAGTCTGCTGTGCTAACGGCTGAATTTTTACTCTCATCCCTTTCGGTCACCAATACGATGCTCCATCGGGTCTTCATTGAATTGATTCTCCACAGAGCAGCCAAATGATTTTTCTCAAAAGCCAACCCAGTGCCATCCTGCCCCGGGCTGAGAACCTCCAGCAAGGCTGAGCCCCTTCCCACTCGGCAAGGCTGACATATCTGTCCCTGATCTGACTCTCACCAACTGGTCCAGCCTCCCGTGACCCCGTCCCATCAAGGCTGCCAATCAGTTGATTTTAAGATAGAGAAATTAGACTAAATTGCCCAATTGGGCCCATTGTAAGAAGAGGGAGGCAGAAGAGGAGAGTCATAGGGAGCTGTGGCTGGGGGACACTGGCCAGGGAAAGGGACCGTGAGCCCAGGGGGTGGGTGGCCTGTAGAAAAGCTGGAAAAGGCAAAGAAATGGGTTTTCTCCTAGAGCCTCCAGAAAGAGGTACAGCTTTGCTAACACCTAATTTTGTCCTGGCAATGTGCATGTCAACAATCTAACCTACTGAAGCCTGAGAGAATAAATTTGTGTTGTTCTGAGCCACTAAGTGTAAGGTAATTTGTTATAGAAGCCATAGAAAACTAACACAGGATAGAAGCTACGTGCTGTCTCTCTCGTGCGTGGTTAATGACAGTCACTTGCTGATGGGAGACTGGGATGCCAGGCCCAGGATCTGCTTTTGACAGATACTCTGAAAGGGGGAACATCACTGCCTTCCTCCGGTCAACCTGCCCATGAAAAAGGATTCTCCACTGTCCACTTATTTTCTCCTTCTCTTCTCTGCTAATGAGGAGACATATTTTTCTAACCGGAAGAGAAGTTAGGAAGATCTATACCCTAAATGTATTGATATGGAGAGAAGTTGATAGACTGGGCCGGCAGAATGGTAGCCTCTCAGAGTAGAGAGTGGAAGGAAGACGGAATTGGATGAAGCGTGGCCTGAGGACTTTTGATACTGTTATGTGGAGTTAATGAATGTGACCCACTTTAATGTTCTTTGTAAGAAAAAAGAAAAAATGGGATTATTTTGAAATCATTATGGCTATTAAACAGTTTGTCTATAAATGCCACTGTCTGTACGGACGGAGTGATTTGGGTGTTCTGCCTTTGTCGGGGTAACACACCCTCTGCAGTCACAGCACACTCTTACAGACTTACCGTCAAGTCTACTTTGGATCCTGAAGTTTAAGCAAGCCATGTATATGTGTCTGTTAACAGCATTTTTTCCCAGCTAAAGGAACTAATGGGAAATAAATATATATGTTCTGGGCCCATCAAATTCAACATAAAGCATAGACATGTTGGAATTTATCTGGTGCCCTGTGGAATTCTTCATGGTAGCAAGAGTTCAGTCAGGAGTCAGGGGGAAATACTATACCCAGGGTATCAAAAAACACAGGCAACATTTGGCTTGATTGCCATGACAATTATCTTACACTTTTGCTAGTTGCCTTTCTCCTTTTGCAAAGTTTAATTCAAGCAAACAGAACTTCTGTTTAGTTAGCATCCCTTAAACAAGATTTTTTTTCTTTTTTTTTTTTTTTTATTGTTGGGGATTCATTGAGGGTACAAGAAACCAGGTTACACTGACTGCATTTGTTAGGTAAAGTCCCTCTTACAATCGTGTTTTGCCCCAAAAGGAGATTTTTATATACTGAACTTATAACTAATTTTCTTCAAAATCTAGCTAAAAGAAATTAAAAATAAAAGGAATAAAACTAAAAATAAAACCCTTAAAAATATCCCATAGTATTTCAGAACTTAAGAAGAGTTTGTGTGTGTGTGTGTGTGTGTGGCAGGGGGAAAGATGATATGGATTCTAAAGAGGAAAGAGTAGATATTTCCCCCAAATTCCTAGTTTATAGGAAAAACAAAACTAACAACAAACTTAAATTGGAAGCCTGGAGAAAACTCATGACTTAGATTTTTGTACAGTTGCTAAATTGGACGGGAACTCTTATGTAATACAGATGCTTAAGGCTGGTTTTGAAAGACAAAATTGACTGTCCTCATCATAGCAGCACTGATTGAAGATTTATATTTCACATGGGAAACCAGAGCAAAGCCATGACCATGTATGCAATGCCTCACAGCAATGGCACGAAGTGACATGGGTGCTAATGATTTCTGGGCAGGTTTTTTCTAGGAAATGTTGCATTTTAGATGTGTTTTCTGGAGACAGAAGATAATTGGGTTTGTTTTTATAAATCCATTCAAACTGGCCTGTTTTTTGAGAGGGATATTCGGACTATTAACATTGAATGATAGAATGTTGGAATGTTGGGTAGGTCATCATTTTGGGTAGTGCCTTACTGCTTTGTTTTCCCTATTGTGCTATTGTTTTACAAGTGTTCTGAGTTACAGGGTTTTTGGAATGACTTTATATGTTGGTTATTTGTTATGTTGATTTGTATATAATGAAGTTCTGAGTATTTCCTGCAGTGCAGGTCTGCTCATGGCCAATTCCTTCAGTATTTTCTTGTTTGGAAAAGACCCAATTTCTCTATCAATCGTGAAACTTAGTTTTGCAGGATTCAAAATTCTAGGCTGACAGTTTTTATGTTTAAGAAATCAGTTTGATGAAAATAGTTCAGATTGTATATGAAACCAGCACATTGTACCCCTTGATTGCACTATTGTACACAGCTATGATTTAATAATAAAGACAATAAAAAAAAAGAAGTTTGAAGACAGGCCTCAACCCATTCTGTCTGCAGTTAGCCTGATGAGTTTTGCTTTGTAGGGTATTTGTTGCTTTCATCGTGTGGCTTATAGAATTTTCTCTTTTATTTTTCTTTGACCAGATTCATTTCTATGTGTCTTGTAGATTCCTCTTTGCTATTGATCTTCCTGGTGTTTCAATACCATCTTTTATCTGTTTATATGAATCTCTGACAATACAGAGGAAGTTTTTCTCAATAATTTGGTCATCTAGGTTTTCCATGCTTTCAGCTGTTTGTTTCTCCATCTCCCTCAGATATACCTCTAATTGGAATGTTAGTTCACATCACGTAATCCCACATCTCTCTGTGATTCCTCAGATGTTTTTATCCTCTTTTCTGCCTCTGTGAATGACTGGATTATCTCAAGCCCGCTGTTTTTAAGCTCTGAGATTCTTTCTTCTTCTTGGTTTAGTCTGTTGTGGAAGCTTTCTCCTGAGTTTTGAAATTCCCTAAATGACTCTTTCTATTCTTTAAGTTCTATTATATCCTTTACTATATTATCTAGCTCTTTAGTGACGTGTTCATTGACTTCCTGAAATATCTTTTTTGGTTTCTTTTTTGTTGATTTTCAACTTCCTCTTCAATTCCATTCATCTATTTGCCACCCATATTCTGACTTCTGTTTCTGTAATTCTGGCAATTTCCTTGTGGGTAGAGTGCAGTACCGTAGTTTCATTTTCATCCCTTGGGGTTATCAAACTCTTTTTCTTTTTTTCTTTCGTTGGTTTATTTTCATCTGGCCCCTCTTCTTTTGGCACTGGGATAATAGGACGGCAGGGCACCCTTTCTCCTTTGTGGAGAACTCTCCTGTTCATTTAGGGGATGCGGAGAACCCTGATGGATCTTTTTTCTCCGACTCTGCAATATTAACTTGTCGGGAACTGAGAGACTACAGAGCAGCTTTTCATTCTGACCACTTCCCCTGTGATTTCCACAGTTCAAGCCAGTGCTGGATGGTCTTTGTGTGTGGTGGAGGTTCAGTTCCTTTGCTGTTGGAGGTTTGTGTCTTGGGCTGGATGATGTGTCCCTCTCTGTGGGGGCTATTGTTCTGAGGGATTGCTGTGGCTGGGGTCACCCAGTGGAGTGACAGTGGCAGTGGGTGGGTGTATTTAGGCAGTGGTTAAGGATGATTGGACTATGGGCATTTGCACAAAATAGGTTCAGGAGTAATGGGGTTTGAGGACTAAAGAGTCCAGCTTATAGTTTCGGGCCTTGGGGAGGTGCTGCCTGCCCAGCAGCAGGGTGGAGACTCAAGGGTAGGTCTTCGGGCTTTGGCTCAGTTCCAGAATCTCAGGGGTGGTGTCATAGGCCCTTCAGCCACAGGGACAGAGACTCAACCTCGAGTGTAGCAAGAGCTTCAGAACCGGTCCTTGGAATTTCAGGGGCAGAGAAGCCTTTACGGGAGGCTGTTATACCACCATGCAGATTAGTAATGCCCAGTTGCATAGCCAAGGGTTTGTCTCAGCAGCCCAGGGACCACATAAGCAGGCTGGAAGCTGCTGTGAGCCACGGTGCTTCCCCACCTAGGACCCACTGAAGCATTCTCCCAAGGCTACTGAGTCTCCTTCTCTGTGCAGGGCCCATGCAGTAGGGGAGGCTTTCTCAGCCCCTAGTCAAAGGGCACAACATGGGGGAGTGTCTGTTCTGCCAGCTCCCCCCACAGTAGGATTGATGCGAAGGCTACTGCTGGAAGTGAGTCCCAACCACACCTGGCTGCATGTCCTAGAGGATTAAGATGGTGTTACTTGCAGAAACTGAGATTGGCAGCCACCAGGTCTCTGCTGTGCCTGCTCTCCAGTGCGAGCTCTCCTGCTCTCTCTGCACAGAAACCTGAGCAGCTCTACAATCAGCCCCCATGTGGAGGAGGGAAACCCTGACAGCTTGAGCTGCATTTATTATTTGTGAAAATAAAGTATATTCATGGTAAAAAATTAAAACAAAGAAAGATATATAATGAGAAAGCATTTTTTAAAATATAATTTTTAATGATTTATTAGTTGCTGACTTTAATACCATCCCAAGAATATTCTATCCCAAAGGGGATTAGATTATTGTATTTAATCAACAACTGTAACAGCAGTTTCCTTAATGTTTAACATAGAGGTTGGGATATTAGAGGGTCAGTTATGGTCTGAATTTTAGTGTTGCCCAAAATTCATATGTTTGAATCAAATACCAAATGTGATATTAATAGGGTTAAGAAGTGGGGCCTTTGGGAAGTGGTTAAGTCATTAATGAATGGGATTAGCACCCTCATAAGTGAGACTCGGATGAAATCCTTTGCCCTGTGGGGATTCAGCAACAAGGCACCATCTATGAACCAGAAAGCATTCTCCAGACACTGAACCCGCTGATGTCATGATCCTGGACTTCCCAGCCTCCAGATCTGTTAGTAGTACATTTTTCCTACTTAGAATTACAACAGGTTGAAGATGTTTTGTTATAGCAGTGGAACTGATTAGAACAGATTCTCAATAAATAATTCTTGATTTATTGGAATAAACCAATAAATACATTGGAAGAAACCTGAAATAGTCTGATTTAATCTTGAGTTTATGGACGAGAAATCAATTTAAATGTGTGTCATAGCTAGGAAAATGGGATGAATTGTAGAAGAAACTTCACTAGAATCCGGAATGGACCCCAGACTGCACAGCCTTCAGTCTTCTGCTCTTATTACCATAGTCAACTTCAGTTAAAATTCTCTTTCTAATAACCCCTGAAGCAAGGTTCTCTCATGGCAACCAGATTAAAGAGTCTGCGGGGCTTCTCAGTGCCCACCTTAAATTAAATGCATCTAACACATCTGACTTAACCACCAGTGTCAGGTATAGAGAGTAAAGAATTAAGGACTGGATCTGAAGAAAGGACAGTTGCTTTTTCTTAACCACAGCTTCCATCTATTTCTTCCACTTTTTAATTTAGTTCAGCATAGAGTTTTTGTTACAGACCAAACACTGTTCTTGGGAGTAAGGAAAAAATGGCAACTATCACATTGTCCCTTCCCTAGAGACACTCTTCACTTCAATTTAGTGTAACCAATGGGAACAGCCACTTGTGCTTTGAGCAGACAGAGCTGGTTAATTGATTCTCTGTTACAGGAGAAAAGGAGTTAGGAATTTTTTTTTTTAAGTTGCGTTAGGATTTATCATTTCTTCTGTTAGAGGTTTTATACTAAAAATAAAAAAAAAATTCTCTCCTTTTTCATATATGAGGAGATACCAATTGTTTGTATGCAACCTTAATGTTGCTTTTTGTTTCTTATAAATTGCCCACATGGCTGCAAACCTTTGGATACAGTGAATTCAAAGCCCAAATGCTTCTAGGTATTCTTTATTCCACAACCTCATCCTGAGCCGGAATTTTGCATTGGATTCTCTTAATAACACTTCTGTGTTGTCTAGTCTTCTGTCCCTTAAGTAAAGAGTTCTTTAAATTGTTTAAATTGTCATTGCCTTAGGCATATAAGTTTTTCTTATGAGTCAATTCTTAAGAATTGTCTAGAATTCTACTTGTTCACATTAAGTTTTTCATGCTAAACCGTACTTTCTTATTTTCTAAATGCCTTTTCTCTTTGGATTTTTTTTATTAAATTATAATTGTATACATTGAAACATTTATGGGGTACAATGTACCAATTTTATATACATTTTGGAATGCTTACATCAAACTGGTTAACATAGCCTTCATCTCCCTTACTTAATTACTGTGTTAAGACATTTATACTCTACACCTAATAGATTTGACATGTACCCTTGCAATATGTACCATAGATGTGGTTCCATCATTTACCCTCCCTTCATCTGCCCTCCCACCTCCCCTCTCTTCCTCTCTTCTTTCTCCCTTCATTCTGGGCTATAGTTGTGTTTAATCTTACATATGAAAGTGTGGGTGATTATAGATTGATTTCATAATAGTACTGAGTACATTGGATACTTTTTCTTCCATTCTTGAGATACTTTACTACGAAGAATATGTTCCAGCTCCATCCATGTAAATATAAAAGAGGTAGAGTCTCCATCTTTTTTAAGGCTGCATAATATTCCATGGTGTACATATACCACAATTTATTAATCCGTTCATGGGTCGATGGGCACTTGGGTTTCTTCCATGACTTAGCAATTATGAATTAAGCTGTAATAAACAAGGTGGTGGAAATATCTTTGTTGTAAAGTGATTTTTGGTCTTTTGGATATTTTTGAAATGCATTGTCACATTATAAGATGAAATTTGAAACGTTCCTTCTTTTACAAAAATATCGTGTTGTATTCCTCTCATTGAGGATTGACCTTTGACAAAAGAATTAAATGATTAGTTTTTGATCACTAGAAATAGCTACAAAGCCATACGTTGCTGAAAGTTTACTTTTTTCATTCATTGAACAAACATTATTAATTGCCTTCTATGTGCAGGAATGAAGTGAACCCCCAACTTCTCCGAGTTCTATTTGCCTCCCATGATTTCATGCCATCCTTCAAGCAATCCGCTTTGTCATATTTCTTCCCCTTCTCCCTAGCAAAAGCTGCTGAAAGAATCTAAAAATTATTTATACCAAGATGTGAGTGAATGATAAGTTTGATTTCATAAGGCATTTCAAATGTATTTTAATTTCAAAGTGGACAAAAGCCACAAAGACAAGACAGTCTCACTTCAGGTGTTATCAGAGAAGGCTTTCTGCAAAAGAGAAGGACACATTGTCTCAACGTCCCTGGAATGATACCGTGTAAATATCACCAGACTTTTCCAGTTGTCTGGAGTCCTCAGTGGATAAATTTCAGTGCCAATTGGAATTACTTGTAGTGTAAAAATGGTTCTAGTTCTTCAGACCTCATTGAGAGACTGGAACCGCATGTTTCTTGCACAGTATGTAAATAGGAGCCACATGAGAACTTGTGAAGAGATAATAAAAGAAAAAAAAGCAACAACACACCAGAGCGCGATGAGGCAAACCCAGTTATGGTGAGTGTACCAACTTTGCTCATATCTAACTTTTCTTATCCTGAAGCCAGAAAACCAGCCTACAAGATGGGGTCCTAGAAGCTGAAGCAGGGCAGCTGACCTGGTCTGCTCAGCCTTCCCCACACACCGTCCGTGATTATCTAGTAAAGGTTTCATCATGATTGTGAAGGCGTTTGTCTGAAAAGACTGTAGGGCAGGTAGTCACACACAGACAATAAGTCTTGATAGAACAAAAGTTTCTCTGGTGATTCTCTTAGATGTTTTGTTAGGGTAAAGGTTACTTTTATTACTTCGTTGTAGAGTGAATGCTACTTTTCTGTTGTTTAAACATGTTACTTGGCTAGAGTCAAGACTACTTTGATGCTGTTTTCGGTCAGACAAAATTTTCTAGGTTTTCTAGACTTCATTATAAAAATTATTAGAATCGTAACTGAGGCAGAACAGTCTTGGAGAGGCTGCTCTTGCTGTTCTCCAGATTGCTGGCCTTCTGATAGATAATAAAGCTTGTTGGACCTAATCCCTGTCTCTGCACTTGGCTGACACTGACAGGTGGCCAGATCTTCTTCATCTGGTGAAATCCTTACTTGCTTTATTTTGTATCTATCTCCTGCATCTTTTCTTAAGCAATAACACTTTATACAACCCTTCTCTGCCTGTCTCCACCAGGCCATTACGTGATCACCCTCTCCGCTTCTTCTTTGATCTCCCAGACCCATGCTCCGCATATCTTTATTTTCATATCTCCCACACTGCATGTTATTACACATTCTCTTATTTACTTCTGCCACTTTATTCTTCATATGCATTCCATACTTAAAAAGTAAATAAAAAGTCCCTGGAGGGGGCAGCACCTGTGGCTCAGTGAGTAGGGCACTGGCCCCATATACTGAGGGTGGCGGGTTCAAACCTGACCCCAACCAAACTGCAACACAAAATAGCCAGGCGTTGTGGTGGGCACCTGTAGTCCCAGGTACTTGGGAGGCTGAGGCAAGAGAATCGCCTAAGCCCAACAGCTGGAGGTTGCTGGGAGCTATGACGCCAAGGCACTCTACCATAAATAAAGTGAGACTCTGTCTCTAAAAAAAAAAAAAGAAAGAAAGAAAAGGGCTGTGCCTGTGGCTCAAAGGAGTAGGGCGCCAGCCCCATATACCTGAGGTGGTGGGTTCAAACCCAGCCCCGGGCCAAAAACACTACAAAAAAAAAAAAAAAAAAGTCCCTGGAACCCAGTGGCTTTAAAATGGCTTTATTGAAAATATTACGACTAAATTTTGGACATGGAGATTTTAAGAACTCTCTATCATTAGGGAAGATTCCATATCATGCCTGTCTGATCAACTATTCTGAGAATCAACCTACCTGTCAAAGGTTGATGAGCTACAAATTGCAGAGAATTTTCACTGAATAGAGGCATTGTTTAAAATCCATTTGTTCTGGAGGTTTTTAAAACATGAAAGAAACCCAGGATACAAGAAAGCTTCTTGCAGAGATTTTGGATTATTTTGAGATTCTAAGCAAATTACCTCTTAGCATGCAATTAACTCAGAGCTGTCGTATAACAAGTGCCAAAGGGTAAGAAGTAAAAATTTATTTTGTCATTGGGAAAGTTCTTGGAAATTCTGGCAAGAGATAAATATATTAAATATAATATTATACATTGCTAGTGGTATTGACCAGGCAAATGGCTGTGCAAGTGTGAAATGAAGGCTACATCTAATACATTTCTTTGGATTCTTTGATATAGATAATAAAAATGTTTGACAGTTTGAACAGAGTACACCCTCTGTGACCATGAAATGTGTTACGATTGGGTCAACAGTTTCTTTATGTTCTAGGGTAAAAACAAACTACTTTTGCCTTTTGACTTATAACACTCACAATTTCAAAAACCATGAACTTGTGAAGACGTCAATGTGAGTTTTATAGACTCATCTTAAAACAGCGAAGGTTGCTGAGCAATCCGCCTGATTTTATGTGCACCATACTGCTTTCCAGATTTGTTCTTATCCCTTCATTTTCCCCAGTATTGGCTAATCCTGGCTTGATATTGGCTTGATATTCACTCAGTGTTTTTTCCCCACATAAGTTCTCAAACAATGTCCATGCTATTAAAACTCTCGGTTCTTCATGTAGAATCACTGGCTTCTTCTTATTTGCTCATCTTTTATTCAGCTGCTACTTATTTTACTTTGTCTTCTTGTAGAATGTATTATTTACTATTCTTTAAGGTATACTACCTAT
Source organism: Perodicticus potto (assembly GCA_963574655.1). NCBI lineage: Eukaryota > Metazoa > Chordata > Mammalia > Primates > Lorisidae > Perodicticus > Perodicticus potto. Next base: position 56,684 of record CAUYRH010081490.1, read on the forward strand.
GGTCAAAAATTCTTATATATGAAAATCTTTCAAAAATGTCCTTGACATATGAGATGGGTAACAAAAATGGTTGAGTGAATGAAAGATGGTTTTAAAAAAACCTTAAGGTAAACATTTTCATTTCTATTTTATAGGAGGCAGTAGATTTAGACATTGGAGTTCATGGATAAAAATCTACTTGTCTAAAGAGGCTGAATAAATGATCATCGAAACTACCACACCACCACCACCATCACCATCATCATCATATTAATGAGGTTCTCTGGAGAAATAGGGCCAATGGGAGACTTAAAACATATATTTATAAATGTATATGAAATATACAATATATATTTATAATATATATATGTGGAGAAAGAGAGAGACAGATATGTGGAGAAAGAGAGAGAAGGAGATTTATTGGAATTGGCTGACACAATTATGGAGGCCTGCAAGTCTCAGAATCTGCAGGCTGAGTTTGCAAGTTTGACACACAGAAAGGCTGATGATGTCGTTCCCATTCAGGGTCAGCAGCTCAAGACCCAGAAGAAGCCCATGTTTCAGTTCAAGTTCAAAAGAAGAAAAAGATGTCCCAGTTTGACGATGCTGAGGCAGGAGGAATTCTGTCTTCCTCAGGGCAGGGTCGGCCTTTTTGTGCTTTCGATTGGTTAGATGAGGCCCACCTACATAAGGGAGGGTCATCTTTATAGAATACAGATATAGGATCCCAGAAATGCAAAGATTTACAATTTATTGTAAGACAATTACTTACAATAAATCTCTCTCTGTCTCTGTTTCTCCACATATATTATATATATAGTACATGTCATATGCATCTATAAATACATATTTTAAGTCTCCTATTGGGGTTATGAGTGGCTAACTAATGTGTAATGTATGCTGCTTGGACAACAGCATGAAAGAGCAGCCATTGGGATGGGCAAAACAGTATTTAAAACCAGGATTTGTCATTTACTAGTTGTGAAATCTCAGGAAAGTCATGTTAGTTCAGTTTTTCCACCTAGAAAATAGGGACGACGACCCATAGCATTCCTAAGTGTCTGGAGTAACACATGCAAACATGGCACTCATGTCACGCCCAACTCAAACTCAGCATGTGATCGTATGTTGCCTAGGTGCAGAGATCATCTCAATACTGTCCATCATTTATCTTCAGAATTCAGTAAATCAGATGCAGCTGGTGAACACTTAATGATTAAATTAATAACCAATGTTCTGAACTTTTAGGCGGTTTGGGATAGAGAAGAAATAATAACTCTTCACCAGAGCCTTGCAAGAAAATAAAAATCTTCAATGTGTATTTTACTAGTCTCATCCAGGATCATGTAAAGAATGGTTAGGGGAAGGAGCTATGCATAATGTAGCGAGGCTGCATTTATCTCTGCATGAAGAGTAACTCTATCCATTCATGATGAATCTTGAGATTTTATATATTTTGAAAACATTCATTGAATACCTACAGTGTGGTGCTAGAACATACATTAATGAATATATTTTAAAATCATGAATGTGTCACCAAACCTTTCATATGTGACTGGAAATTTAATGAACAGAAGTTGGGTTGATTGTTTGTGCAAAGTAGTATCAAAACATGGGGAGAACGTGGGATGGATGGATTTCATTCCCTGGAAATCTTTTCAAAACAGGATCTTGATTCCTTTCCTTGGGATAACTTAACTTAGGCTGCTCATGCTTAGCTAGATAAATTGAATCCACTTTTGCCTCAGTTACCTGAAAAAAGAATTACATTCGAATTTTATGGTCTACGCTTTTTGCAGGGACTGTTGCCATCATCCAGTTCCATTTTTACAATGAAAACAGGGGTACTAAGTACAATCCTACCTAGAAACAGAGGGTTACATTCACACATGGCTCCCTATGCTCCCCTCTGGGGGTGTTTTGGCAGACTGCTGGTAAATGCCTTTGGACTATGGCTTAGGGGCAGCCGAGGGCAAGGCTGTACCACTTCTTTTTAATTGGGTGCAAATTGAAATCCTGGAGTAATTAGATCAAGACAACTCTAAGACTTTACTTACCTTAGGCGCCATAATTCAATGGGAAATCTGCCAAAAATTCTGACTGGTAAAGTGTAAAAGGGCCATAAAACTTCCCAGACCAGTGTTTTTCAGAGTGGGCTTTAAATTAAAAAATCTACTTAAAGGCCTCTTGGGTGCCTTGGTTGGGTAGAATTCTCTGACTACTTATAATAAAAATATGTTCTGTTGGTTAAAGAAAATGACTTTAATTGGGGGAGAAAATGTTGCACAGGTGGCTTCCCTGTATAAGTCCCCAGAGATGGTAACAAGTGTATTTAACACTAAGCACCTCGGTGATACTCTGACCGGGCAATAAGGGAAAGTGGCCCAGACCCGGAGCGAGGCTGCAAGTTAATAGTGAGGCAAATGTCTTTGTGTAATGGGAGTGGTGAGCATCTGGGGAACACCCTGTCAGAGAATGAGGAAGGAGAAAGTTTGGTAGAGATGTTTTCTGGGGACAGACTTTTTAGAAGCCTATTTGGAGTGAGAAACAGAAAGCAGAGGATGAAAAGAAAGGAAAGGGGAGGAGAACGCTTCAGTTACAGGAGAGAGCCTAGGGAATTCTTGCAGGCAGGAGGGAGCTGCAAGGTGCAGTTTATTTTATAAAAATCTTTTGTCTTTCTGGCATTCACTTGTACACACTATGCACTTAAAGGATTTGCTCAATTGGGTTATAAGTAACACCACATAAAACATGGTATCTAATTTTAGAGAGATTATATCACCCAGGTGAGGCTGGCGGTGATGGTGCTTTCTTATGGGCATCTGCTGGCTGGAAGAGAGCAGGCTTCCAGCACAACTGGGGATCCTGAGGAACACTGTCCCCAAGGAAGCCTGGCAGCAGGGCCGGGCTGCCCCCTGTCACTCCTAGGACGTACAATCAGGTTAACACAAAACAGAGTTGCCTGACTCACTGGCACAGCGCAGAGACCAGGAATATTTTTACCAATTTATTCCGCCTTTTGTCTAGACATTTTATGCTTTCACTTATGTCAGCTACTCCCAGCTTCTCATGGATACCTCAGTTCACACACCAACAAAGTTTAACAATTCACAGTCAAGCTCAAATAGATAATAATTTACCAACCCCCCCAAAACACATCAGAGAACATAATTCAATCCATAGAAGTAATTACCACTGCACAAAAACAGTTGTAAGATTCTGCAGGACACCCCCATAGGTTGCTCCCATTAGTTGTCCTGAAAAGGATGTGCAGACAGAAGCAACCTTGCTCATCTCTCCACTAACCAAGCTGTGGATCGGGAAGTCGATTTAGTACCCGGGGCTCTCCTGGAGGGTAAGGGAAGCTGCCCATGATTTCACAGCCAGAATAAGAAATCTTTCTGGAGCTTAGTGTGGGTATCTCTATCCCTTAGAAGGCTCAGGTATTGTTCCTTTGGTTTGGAGCATATATATTTTCAGCCACTAGTATTTACCCTGGACAATTCTAATTTGAGTCATGCTTCTGGTTTGTGAAAGAATGAATTATTTATGTTGCTCTTGATGAGTAGTGATGTGATACATCTTTTTTTCTCAGAATAAATATAGGTAAAAATCAAATTCTGTACCTTCTTAGCAACCGCAATAGCTAGTTTGAGTGCCTGACTTCTCAAAGAACCAATCATCAAGACTTCCTTTTTGTTGTTGTTTTAATGTATTTGCAAGAGATGCAAGATTCTTTATAGGTCTAATTATTTTTTCGATCCTTCCTTAAATTATTGGAAGGAAGTAACATGGGTCAATGGTTCTTTTTTTGCAAAGTTCTATTGGTTAATGAAACATGACTTTGAATCAAGTTTATCTGTAGCATATAATAATCATTAATTTAATAGTTATAGGCAATAAAAGAACTCTAAGGTGAACATTTTTTTTAAATTTCATATTAATGATTAAGTTACATTGCTTGCATTTGTTAGGTAAAGTCCAAGTTGTAGTTGAGCCCTTCACCCGGAGGGTGTGCTGCATGCCCCTCCATTTTGCCCCCCCTTGGTGAGAGTGTACCAATCCTCCCCCCTTCTTCCCTCTTACCTCTCCTTTATCCCCACCCCTCTTGAATCTAATTATGTTTTTTTCTTGTGTGGGTATGTAGTTGTTTAGATATTGGTTTGGTATTAGTATTGAGTACATTGGACACTTTCTTTTCCATTGTTGTGATACTTTACTAAGGAGAATGTTCTTCAAGTCTATCCAGGTTAATACAAAAGATGTAAAGTTTCCATCTTTTTATGGCTGAATAGTATATTCCATGGTGTACATACACGAGAGTTTATTTGTTCATTCATGTGTTGATAAACACTTGGGTTGGTTCCACCTCTTGGAGATTGTGAATTGAGCTGCAATAAACATTCTAGTGCAAATGTCCTTATGATAGAATGATGTATTTTTCTACAAAGAAGATACTTAGTGATGAGATTGTGGAATAAATGTAAGATTTACGTTTAGCTCTTTGAGAATTCTCCATTCTTCTCTTCTATGAAGCTGTATTAGTTTGCAATTCCACCAACAGTGTAGAAGTGCTCTCTTCTCTTCACATCTGTGCCAGCATCTGCAGCTTTAGGACTTTGTGATGTTGGCTATTGTCACTGGAGTTAGGTAATAGCTCAAGATAGTTTGGATTTGCATTTTTCTGATGATTAGAGATGATGAGCATTTTTTCATGTGTTTCTTGGCCATTTGTCTGTCTTCTTCAGAGAAGTGTCTGTTCAAATCTCTAGCAGAGTGATATATGGGATTGTTTTCTCTTTTCTTGCTTGTTAGTTTGAATTCTCTGTAGATTCTAGTTATCAGCCTTTTGACTAATTCATAGCTTCCAAATAGATTTGCATAGAGGAAAAGATGTTATAATGTGTGTATCTAAAAAAAAAAAAAGTGTGTATCTGCATTGATCTTTAATTCATTTTTGTTTACTTTTAACCCAGTGCAAATAAAATACTTACAATAAAAGTAGTTATTCAAGTAGTTGCAATCTGAATTTTAAAGTTTGAGATGAAAGGTTATAAGCGACCAACTTGGTTCAGTTTTCTTATATTCCCTCTTGAGAAAAATAAATTCTATTTAGAAAGCAATCATCTCAGGATAGAGCCAATCAAAACTTTATATATGCAAAACAAAATCCTGCATCTTTGTCACCAGAAAATGATAATATAGAACTCTTTTAAAAATTACTTGCTTTGCCTCATTTATTGTATTTATGTAAGTGTTGCTATCCATGATAATTTATTTTTATGGTTGAATGAGAATGTCGCTGCTAAGTTTTGTAGAAATTACGCACAAGTGAAAAAACATGTTCAAGGATAGTCACTGCAGTATCATTTATAATAACAAAAGAACAGAAACATTGTCAGCTTCCATCAACAGGCAGTTTACTAAATTTCAGCTGGATCTATATGACAGGTTACCATGTAGTTAAAAAGGGCATGTATTGCATCAATGTTTACTTACAAGTTGTCTGGATATATTGTTGAGTGCATAGGTATAGATGTATCACAGAAGCAAGTTGTAGAGCCTGACGTAAAACAGTCACACTCGCTACACAATGTGTTTATACAGAAGATGAGCTATAAGTAGAGGATAGAGAAGAAATGGTTGGGGTGGGTAGAGTAGGTAAAAGGGAAATGGAGGAGGGGAGGTGAAAGGTTCCTTTCCAGAATGCTCCAAAGCAATCTATCTCCCACACAGGAGTACTCTAGCAGGCAGAACAGTAAGGTTTGTTCCAACTCATTTTGTTTGCTTGGCTGTGAAATTTTGGGAAGTGAGTGGTTTCCTTTTGAGATGTGTCATGAAACAACACATGTTGGGCATTCCTCTTTGCCAGTTAGAAGATAAAAATGGTAAGTCTGTCTTCATAAGAAGTATTTTTCTAAATATAATGTAAAAGTTTTATCTTCATTGAAGTATTTATCCTCACCAATGCAATTATATTTCTTAACTCAACATGAATGACTGCAATAAGGAAAGTTACTTTCAACTGTTAAGTATCTTCATGTGCACCTGTTGAGAGAGAATTCTCCATGGGTCTTTTGTGTTTGTGCCTGCCTTCCATGGTGTACATACACTAGAGTTTATTTGTTCATTCATGTGTTGATAGACACTTGGATTGATTCCACCTCTTGGAGATTGTGAATTGAGCTGCAATAAACATTCTAGTGCAAAAGTCCTTATGATAGAATGATGTATTTTTCTTCAAAGAAGATACCTAGTGATGAGATTGCAAGCAGAGACACTGACTATATCATTCACATTATTTGTTCTGTTCTGTTTATATAGCGAGCAGCCTAGGGATATAGAGAACATGTCTTTTGGCAAGCAAAGGGAATAATTGTTTACCATCCAGTATAAGAAATACAATGTCTCTCTCTATAAAAAGTTTGGGCAGGCTTATTGTTCACTATAAAACATTTGGGTATTTCTTCTTCCATAATGAACCCAGGGAATAAATTGGCAATATTCATAATTGGGAAACTGATGAAAATATTGATACTTTGTCTACTACTATTACTATGAGTAACAAGGTGGTTTTTGTCTCTGATGCTGGAGTCTTATGTCATAGGCCAGTATTTTTGAAACTGGCAGCCTAATGTGTTAACATGCAAATAGGGTAAAATATCACATCCTTTGCAGTTATTGACTGGACCCTGTCATACCTCAAAATTATCTCAATCACAAATGACTTTATTAAGATATTTAACAAATGTTTGTAGAAATAAAAGGGTCTAATTTAATGCCAAACTCCAATGATCCTGGTATTTACTGATTTCTGATATTTATCAAATAAAGCAATTTTGATTGAATTGTTCACAAACTGGTTCAAGATATTTATGACAGCATAAAATAACTTTAAAACTACATACCGCATTAATTATCCTTTAACAGTTATTTTGATTACAATGACTGATAATTTACCAGAATAGTTCTCTGACAAATTAAGAGAAACAGAAACTTTTTGTATTGATCGATTTTCCAAGATTCATATTACCAGTGAATTCAAAGCAATTTAAACAGAAAAGAGGAGAGAACTGGGTCAATATCAGTAGTCATGTTAGATTACATTCTGTAAGCAATGAAATAACTTTGGTTTGTTCTCAAGTTAATAATCAATTATCAGAAATACTATTTTCCAAGGACTATTTCAAGCATGAACAAACTTTTGGTAAGAATCTCAATTTCTTCCTTACAGAGTTTTTACGTAACTTTGAGAAATCATTTTCCCTTCGATTCTGTAGAGTCCAGAGTAAATACCTCAGTCAGTCAGTTGCTTCTGTTTGCCCCAGATGCCAAGCTGGTACAGAAGTTGGACCATCTCTATTCAGGACTCTGTGCCACAGATTTAATAGAAGGAAGGAAGCTGCTATAATAGTAGTACATGGTACTTGAGTATGGGGATTGGGGCAACAGGAATGCTAGAAGCATGAACGTTAGAGAGATGAGAGAAGTAGGATTTTACCTGGAGAGAGCTCTAGGTAAGATTTCAACAAGTGGTACATGGAGAAAGACCTACCACTTAAGTGAAAGAATGGATGAAAGCTGTAGAGGTTAAAGCAGTGCAGAGGTTAAGAGAAATTGAAGAATGTGCAAGAAAATGAGGAATGTGCAATACCTGGAGTGTGTAGGGATAGGTACCCCTCAAAAGATAATCATTTATAGAAAGGGCCAGAAACATGAACACTTTGGGGAATATTTGCATTGAGGAGATATTTGAAGTTAAGGGAGTGGGAGGGATAACTCGGGGAGAGTATGTAGGGTGATAAATGGGTTCATAGGTTAAATCTGAAAAATGACCAGGAATGAGAAGAACCCATCCAGGGCCTGGGAAGCCCCCATTGCAGAAGCAAGTCAATAGTTTTCCATTGACTTCCCCTTTCTAGATTAACACTACTTACACGTGAGTAATTCAACTCCTTGAATTCCTATGTTCTGGAGTTAAGACAATAGGTTAGAAGATTTAAAGTTTGCTGTGATTAATGAAATGTTTGCTGGAATGACTTTTAAAAATTCAGAGCCTGTGTCTATGTGCCAGGCAGGATCTCGCACATTGTAAAAACAAAGTTTATGCCAAATTTCTTATTCCTGGAAGTCAAGCAAACTTAAAATCCAACAATGGCAAAATCCTAATCAAGAGAAAAGTATAGCAGAGTTAAAGCTCTGTTCTATGAAGGCCTAGTACTTTTATCCAAGTCAATTGTTTTCCCCCACCTTTATATTTCGAGGCCTGGGTTTACATTAATATATTTATCAACACTCTATTAATTAGGATATTTTATCTCTCTAAACAGACACCGTAGCTGCTAGGGCATATTGCCCTAAATTTAAGCAGACTACTTTTGTGGAGGACACATATGTACTGAGGGTTGGCTCTGAGCCAGGCACTGTGGTAGAAGCTTCATGACTGAGTCTTTTTATGGCCTTATAAGGAAGATATTATCTTTTCCTATGAGGCAAATATGAATTGAATTTTTAAGTAAATCAGCAAGTTAATTAGCAATGAAATTTGAATATCCTTCTCTTTGACACAAACTGAATCATTCTCTTGTTTTGGGGAGGGGGGAGACTGTATTCCAATTATCAGTTTTCAAACCAGAGAGACATAGCCTTTGGTGTAAAATTGTGTGTTCCAGAGAACAAAGACAGGGTTCAGATTGTATAGCAAACGCACCCTCCTTAGGCTCCTTACCTGCTCCATGTATGCAAATGAAAGAGGGAACCTTCTCTTTTAAGGAAGGGGTAGCACTTCTCCTGTTCTGACAGGCATGTTAGAGGGAGGATCTCTCCTGCTCACAAGAGTTGGGAGCACAGCAGTAGAGGTAACGCTGGGCGGGTGGTGAGAGGACCTGGCTCCATTTCCATCAGATCCACTTCCTAACCTGACTTGGAACCTCACTCTCCTCCTAGATGAAGGGTTATAGACCTTCCAATGACTACATCTTATGATTATCAGGTTTTCCCTTTATTCTAAATTTACTTAGTAATCTCAAATGCTAATTATTTCTAATTTTGACAATTTTTAGAGAAAAGCAGATTGTTTTCTTTCATTCATTTTTTTTTAAACTAAGGATTTCGAAGCACCCACTTGTGTGGACTAGATGCATAGAAAATAAGTTAAGGATTCTGAATGAGTTTTAATTTGTTAACATGATTATTTGAAAGTTTTTGGTCTGATGTTATAGTTCTGAAGTTATTATACGTGTGTGAAGATGAAGTGCAGCTTCTTTAATACCTTCCTGTTGATCGCTGGCTTCTGTCACCTAAGTCTGCATCTCATTACTCATATCAGCGAGGTTTCATCACACATTTTTTAAATCCATAAATTCAGTAGAATTTACACAGATTCAGAATTTTTGGATGCCATGGTTGAGTCTCTTTCCAATTTCTGTGAAGATTAGCGGAATAAGAATTACAAATGTATAAAATCTTACCAATATAAATTAGGAATAGTGAAGTTTGCCTTCTCCGGGGATGGAATGGTAAGACTTTGGTGGACCATCTTGAGCAAAGTTTTTGGAAGGAGAGGAAAAGCTCAGATCTCATACAATACATTGCTAGTGAAAGGAAGAATAATTTATTTTTTCATATTTAATCAAAATAACAATACTTTTGATGGTCCAAATAGTTTCAATTAGAATTTGAAGTAATTTAGCTCCAAAGAGAATGGCTATGTAAATAACCAGAGCTAGGCCATCGAACAATGGGCTCTGATGGAAATGCTACCGTTGTCACTCTCCTACAGACAAAGTTCTTGCCTGATATGTCCTATCAAGGAGTTTCTTGTACCTACTTGGGGAATCATGTTCCCTCACCCAACATCTCTGAGAATCTTACTATAAAGTCTTTTCTGTAGCCGTTGATCTAGTTATTCATTCCTTCTTCTCTCAAATTCCTCTCACATTCCCCACTTTTCCAGCCACTGACTTCCTTTTCAATCTCACTTTTGCTTGAACTGTTCTCAGGTTCCCATTTGTCTGACACTGAAACTCCTGACTGTAGTAGAGACATTTTTATTCATTCAATATCTAATCCTCTTTATTGATTGGGCTCCTGTCTGGTTTCCTATACCTGTTCTCTCCAGACAGAGAGGGCTCTACGGAACCCATGTAATGCTCTGCTTTCTCCAGTGACAACCCCCACCACCAAGTAGAGGATTTGGTGACTTCAACAATACATGGCCGGGATCACACTTAAGAGAACTATCTATGCTTCAAGAATGAGCCATCATGTTTTTTTGTGACAAGTATGTACATCTGTTAATTACTGAAGTAACCGAAAAAAAACAGAACAGCAGCAAGTTTACTGAAGTTATGGATTAGATTATTCCAGACAGTAGTTAGTTTAAACATATGTTGATTTACACTAACTATTCCATAGATTATGTCAACCAACTACCTCTTTGACTATTTGTCTAGCATTTTTTGAATTCTGAGTAACCAAATTAGTAAGGAATAAGGTTTATTTCTAAATTTTCAAAGTTTTCATGATTCAGGGGCTTTCATTTGGGTGGAGTTTGAATGAACTTTCTTCACTTAAAGCCTATCTTCATGTCTCTGTAAACAAATTCTGACAAAACCAGGAGCTTACATAAGACCTATCCATTGTAAAGATGGGTTTGCTGCCACCAAAGCCTTGTCCAACTCCAAGCTCTCCCTGTACTGTTGCAAGACATATGTAAGGTAAGCACAGATCCACTGGACTGGATGTGACAGGTGCAGTGTCTAGAAGACACATTTACTTTCCAGGTGGTGAAAGATCATAACAACGATTTTGGTAGATTACCTTCGTTGAACAACTGTTCCAGGGAGCATGAGGAAAGAGAATCCAGGAATGCATATAAAAGGTGAAAATCAAGGGCAGGGGGCTTTGCCTGTGACCTGACACACCAGGCAGCTGGTGGAAGGAGGCCTAACATGGGTGCTGATGGAGGAGTAGAAAGCAGTTGGGAAAGTAGCTGTAGAAATACCTAAACAAGCAAAAAATCGAATTTGGTGCTATAATCATAGTATTTTGATAAATGTTGAAGGCAGAGGCCATATAAACTTCAAACTAATGAAGACAATTTCAAGAAAAGAACAGGCAAAGTGCTTTAACTTCAGATGCCCACACATGGAAAACTGCATGCATTATATATATAGGAGGTTCGTCAGCATATGTATTGCTAAGGCAAATACTTCATCTGGAGTTCTGTATTTAAACTCATTTTAAAAAGGAATCAGCAATATTGTCAGAGCACATATAAATACGGCCCATAATGAGGAGGCTGGATGGAGTCATCCCTAGAGAGTAGAATGTACTCTGAGTTTGAGAAATGAGTCAGCTTTATGAAACACAGTATTTGCTAGTCATCAGAGTATACAGGCATCTGTGTTGTCCAGAGGAGGTATTTCTCTGCTGAAGCTCCTGAGAGTAAATCAGGAGGCTGCAAAAAAAATGAGTCCTCTCCTCCTCCTTTTCTGGGGTGCTCCAGCCCACGCAAGTCTTATAGATCTTGGACTTATTTTGTTCATTATGTGGACTAATTTCAGGTCTACATGAGGCATAGGATAGCCAAGTGCTTCCAGATTTCTACATCATAGATTGAGTGTTAAGTAGAATGAAATAAAAGCAGGTGTTTGCCCTGTGTCTTGACTTGGGTAGTAAATAATTATTAGGGGTATTGATCGGGAAACTGTCACCTTGCTTCTGAGTGGTGGCTAGCTTCAGAGAGCTGTGCTTCATTGCTGGTGGGTGATATGAAGGGTGGAGCTGATGTCTACAGATTAGCCCACTGCCAAAATGTTTCCTCCATAGACACTGTGAAGAAAGCTTCAAAGGTGATTATATTTCCTGAATAATCACCCTATAAATGTGCCCAAAGATCACAAACACAAAACCCTAAAATATTTGCCAAATCATGTCCTGTGGAACTTAACAGTTAAGGCCTGAAATAAAAGTTCTATTAACCAAATATCTTTGGAAAACAGGGCATATTAACATCGCTTCATCAACAGGCATTGACTTTCATGTTTAACATCAATATATTAGAAACTCAGGAATGAGTTGTAGCAAATGAACCCACTGAAGCATGAATTCCCTGTCTACTTTTATAACAGAAACATTTTAAAATACCACCTTTAATTGATTTCTCTTGGCTTGTCTATTGAGGTCTACTTCTCTCAGAATCACCCCCTCCACACACAAAACAAACATATCTTTACTCCCAAGAGTGGGCTTCTGACAGCCATGTTTATATGATGGAGCTAAGGAACTGGTTAAGATGCATCGTTCAGAAGGCGCAATGCTTACATCAGAAGTATGTCCGTAAAGGCTACATCTCAAAGTTGCTTCACCATCCTCTGTTGCTTATGCACTTCCAACATCCCCTACTGTTGAGATAGGTAGAAAAAGAGGGAGTAAAAGAATTAAATTCTTGATAACCATTTGCCAAAGATGAATTATGACTACCCTTAGGTCCAACGTACCCTGTTGGGACCTCTTTGTCCACAGGATGAAACTAGACACAGAGGCAAGCCCAACTTTTGGATCTTGTCTCCAGAACTCTAGATTCTTAGTTTTCCTGGCTATCTCCTGCCTGGATTTTGCCTGAGTCAAGAGCCTTCTCTCTCTTCGTTGGCTTTCAGGATTTGAAGGCCTTTCCAATAGGCAAGAGGCTATTGGAGAAAATCCTGAAGAGCACTCCTTATAAGACATTAGAGAAACTGTAGAGCTGAGAGAGTGTCACATTTACTATGTTGTGACTGAGGAAAAGAGGAGACTGGCCAGAGAGAGAGGGGAAAAATCCAATATACAAAGAGGAGCAGAGAGACAATGGACAGAGACGGTGTCCCACTATCTGGTTCTAGACATTTCCTGCAGGTGCTTTCAAATCCTCAGGTTCCTGGGACAGCCCAGTACCTTTTTTGTGAGCCCCCCAAGAAACTTCATACTGGTTTTGTTTCATGGGCAAAGGTTTTGTCCAGTGCAACACCAACTGAATTCATGGGACCAGTGCTCAGTTTGAACACACTTTGTGAACTGAAAGCCTGAAACCTCCCAAGGAACATCAGCAGCAAGTACAGACATGGCACAACCTGCCTTGTGTCCCTGAACATTTAACTCATTCATTTATCCAGAATCCAGCTCAAAACTGCCTCATTATATCAATAGTCACCTACTAAGCCCAAACAAATAAGGTCCACATGAAAGGATATAAAATAAGAAATGTTTCACACAGTATGCAAGAGGGATGTCAGAGTAAATACAGCATAAAGTCAATAGGGAAGGATAAGAAAAAGTCAAAATCCCAAAAGATCAGAATGAAAATTCAATGTCTATCTTTAAAATCCCTAATGCACATTGTTTTACCTTGATCTGGGTAAGACTAATAATTTTCTTAAAGCAGATAAATATAAAGAATGCTAGGTATGAGAAAAATCAAGTGTGCTTTTCCCAATAGTACTCTCTGTTCCACACTGGCATAGTCATCCACCACCTTCAGTGTTTTTTAATAAGAAACAAACAGCTATTGCTGCAACAGTGATCTTTCCAGACAATGCTAGTCTCAGCCTCTGGCAACAATCCTTGATAACAGTGCAGCAACCAACCAATTCAGAACAAGCCAGAGAACTAAATCAATCATTGCTGAGGAGATAAACTTCAGACATCACCTGTAGGACAGGCAAAGAATTAGAAGTGAATTTTCTGAATTAAATAATAGAAATCTGAACTTACTCTTTTTTTTTAAAAAAGTCCAATTAAATTTGTGTTATTATGTTCCTAGCTAGGACCTGTGTGGATAAAACAAGTCTAGAGATGATAAGTACTATTTGACTCAAGACCTCATTCCACTTTTGTATGTTACATTTGCCACTTGCTCATTTTTCCACTTATGCGGTGCTGTGTAACAATCCACCCCGAAACAGTGGCTTCAACAGTAACAGTCAAACATCACCATTATTATTATCCTCAGGGCTTCTTGCACATGTAGTTGGATGGTGGTTGAGGCAGTCATCCCACCAGCTTTCCTACTCACAGGTCTGGTACTATAACTGAGAAGCAGGGACCACTGGGCTCTGTCAAGAAACTGTCACAAAACTGGCAGAAACTGTAAAGCCTTTTCTACATCAGCCCGGAAGTCACACATCACTTCCACCATGCTATGCTCATAGAGTCACAGAGGCCACTCAGCTTCAGAGGAGGGAAGAGATATTCCACCCCTTGATGGGAAAGAGTGTCAGCAAATTTGCACATATGTTTTTATAAAATCATCACAGTATTATAGTAGGAAAATACTTAGTCCTTGAAAGGCCTTTTTTTGAAAGTATAGTAGAATCTCCATATTTGACCCCTCACTACACTGACCATCTTTTTAAGTTGACATAATTGTCGTAGACCAGACGTGTACCACATGTACATACCAGTATAGGAGGCTTGGTTTCTTAGGTTGGCCACCTTCTATTTTGACCAGTCTGTCAGGTGTTCAACTTATAGAGGTTCTACCATATTTTCCAATCATTATGTGATTTGGAGTAGTTTTATGAAAAATTCCTATTTCATATCTACCTAGCCACATGAACATGACCAGGTTTATATAACTTCGTTGAGCCTTTGTTTTCTTTCCACCAAACTTTGGGTGATTTTAGGGATATTATGAGAATTAAAGAAAACAACTCAATTAAAAGGCTTACTATAATATATGTAATATCATCTTTAATTGAGTAATAATTAATATTGAATTTGGATTTCCAGCATTCCAGTTTCAGATCATCACCTCCAGCTTTCCTACTTGCTCTAGGATGCTTTGACTCTGACACTTGACTCCGCCTATGTTTCTGCTGCCTTTCTGTGTAGAAAGGCATGAAATAGCCTTGCACTGATAATGGGTGTACTAGAGAATGAAAGATGGGAAGCAGGGAGACTTCTTGATTCTATATCTTTAAGGATGTGGTGAATTTTTAACATATGCATGCATTACCTGTTCTAAAAAGAAAATGAGAACACATTTATAAAATTTAAATACAAATTTGAAATAGGAACCCTTATTTTGCAAAGATAATAAAATCTTTAATTTCAGGAAAAATAATTATTATTATACTGATTCTGCATATTCCATTCAAACTATTCAAATTTTATAACCTTTGCTTTTTTCCCTCAGAGCTAATTCATATCTAAAACCAACAGTGATTCCTTTTTACATATTTTCATTTTAACCTCAATTAACCTCCACTAGCTTCTTACATACTTTCTAAGTAAACACAGTGACAGAAAATAAGGCTTCCCAGAATTTCTAGACTTCCCTGAACAGATTATCAGTCCCTGGTCGATTTGTACAGGTAAGTCTTATAGATTTTCTCTTAGGAGACTTTTATTACCACAAAGGAAATAGGTGTTGATCCCATAAAATGATTTAAATTATCCACCAGTGTTTTGCTTTGATATCTATTGTTTTATTCTTTGAATTTCAACAAACCTTTTCCTATGGACTTGAATATCTGCCTTATCAGGTGATTCCACCCAACAGCAAGAGCTTCAGGATGTGGCCAAAGCCTTTTAAAGTTTCCTTTCCGGGCTGTGCCACAGGCCAACAGTAGGCCACTGTCTTCTAAGGGACATGCACGTGAAACTTTTAGGGGCTCTGTGGGTAGAATTGGAAAGAACATATTTGTTATTCTAATTTTCTACAGTAGAACCACCCTAGTTGACCACCTCTCCACACTGACTGCCTCCTTAAGTTGACCTAATGTTCATAGGTAGGACATGTACCACAAGAGTAGGCCTAGTTCCTTATGTTGACCAGTGTTGCAATCCCTTGGGTGGTCAACATACAGAGATTATACTATAGTTGGAAAATAAAGGAAAACTCAGTTTATGATTAAAAAACACTAAAAGTAGAGGCAGATGAAATCCCACTGAGTAATTTCAAAGGGTTAGGAAGCTCTGCTTTAAGAGTATGGACATTTTCCCTCACTTTTTCCTCTCAGACCTTCCAAGTAAACAGCTCTGACCCAGGCATCCTCTTATTCCCCTTACTCTTGCTTTTGCCACCTGTGGGGTCTGGAAGACCTGAGAGCTCTTCCAGCAAAGCATCATGTGACCTTCCTCAGGGCTGCGGGAGGGCTGGTGCTATTGCTGGGGCACTAGAGATGTTTGGACTGGAAACAAAAGACAGGCAGGGTGTGGACTGGATGATGACCACCACATAACATCCCTCATTTCACTGCTGCCACTGCACCTGTCAGGAGTGCCCAGCATGGTAGACATCTCCAAAGTCTCCAAAAATTGCCTCTCTGCACCCATGACCTGGAAAAGCTCCATGTTGCCTGTACCACCTGTCTCAAAGGCCCATGAAACTGAACTTTCCAGCTGCCAGTGTGAGTTTTGAGAGCCACTGCTGATTCTTATTTGCGTTGACTGATTCCCATCTATTCTCTAAGCAGAGCAGGGGTGTTTTCTCATTGTGGGGATAAAAGAAGGGAGTCTGATGCTTCTTTGGGGTCTTAATTTCTCCTGTAGGAAACTGCCCGGGGTTTCTGTGTGGTCTCTATACAGGCAGGAGAAGCTGCATCTATCCAGCCCCAAAGTCAGACACAGAAGAGCCTCAGCACTGCCGTCTGGGCCAGTGTGCTGAAAAGGGAGCTGCCATTCCTCAACCCTCTCTTGGTGAGTTGCTGAAGAGAAACCACCATCCATGCAATTCTCCATATCACCTAATATCTCCAATCAGACTTGTCTTTATTTTGTTTAATTCAGGACTCACACAGTTTGAACCACTCAGTCCCTAGAGCATCACTCTAAAATAATCAGCAGCAACTGTTGAACATAGGAGCTTCTTGAGGCAGCAATCCCAGTTGTAGCAAACAAGAGGCTGAACAAAAATGTTAGAAGAATAATTGAGAAATGAGAGTTTCCAAAGGGGGCTCTGGAAGTGTCTGACATATTCCTAGGCACTATACATGTATGGGCAGGGTCATGTGCATGCCCAGATGAGGCCTGCCAAAGTCCTGTGCTCTCACCACTGGCTAACAACATGAGGCTTTGTACCTGCAGTAAGTAAAGCCTAGGAGAGAGGTGTAAACTGCTGGGCATTGAAGATGTGTCTGACAAAGACTGGGAGTCTAACCAGTTGAATGCATTAAAAAAAAAAAAT
The DNA here is from genome assembly GCA_963574655.1 of Perodicticus potto. Lineage (NCBI taxonomy): Eukaryota > Metazoa > Chordata > Mammalia > Primates > Lorisidae > Perodicticus > Perodicticus potto. The sequence goes on from CAUYRH010081490.1 coordinate 73,830, forward strand.
CTCTGTCTAATCACTAGTTGACCACTAGACCACTAGACCAATCAAGCAGAGACTTCATTGGCTGCACATAACAAAGAATGTGAACTTTGTAGAATTATCAGAGGAAAGTCACTAAGTAGAAATACAACAACACCAGTAAATAGCAGCAACACAGAATTCTGGGGTGGAGGGGGAAACCAATTTAAGGAATTAACAGTTTATGTTTAAGACTTTGGAAAAAAATAACTTTATGTTATTTAAAATGACCAGTTTCCACCAAAGCTTAAGAGGCATGCAAAGATACAGGAAGGCCTATACACAGAAAAAAAAAAAATCAATAAAAACAATCACTGAAGAAGCCCAGGTGTTTTACATACTAGACAAAGTCTTTAAATCAGCTATCATAAAAAAAAAAAAACAACTACATCTGAATAGCTAAAGCAAATTATGAGAATGTCTCACCAAATAGAGACTGTCAATAAAGAAATAGAAATTACTTAAAAGAACAAATAAAATTCTAGAGTTAGAAACTAAAATAACTGAAATGAAAAACTAGAAGAACTCAAAGGCAGTTCTGAATGGTCAGAAGGAAAAAAGCAGTGAATTTGACAATCAGACAATTGAGATTATCCACTTTGTGGAATAGCAAGAAAAAAAATGAGAAGAAGTGAGTAGAGCTACATAGAGCCCTAAGACACCGTCAGGGTCAACAACATATGAATGACTAAAACTCAGAGAGAGAAGAAAGATGGGGGCAGAAAAAATATAGTAGAGGGGGAGGAGCAAGATGGTGGCCAAGTAACAGCTTCCTTGCAACTAGGCACAGTGAAAGTGGGAAGAGAAGACTCTAGGCATCTCTGGCTGGTGGGATCTGCCCACAGACATCCCTTTGGGGACACAGGGAGTCATCAAGAGACTTCTGGACCCCATGAGGAGGACAAAAGCAGTACAGAACTGGCAAGTGGTTACGTGTGTTCCTTCAGTCTAATCACATGAGCAGCTGTAACTACAGCAGCAGTGAGACTGCAAACATTAACTGTCAGCTGTTTTTTGTTTGTTTGTTTGTCTTTTTGGACTTGGCATTCAGTTGAACTACATTGGGAGAACTTGGGCAAGAGTGTGGAGGACTTTAAGTGCTGTCCAGGGCCCCAGATCGAGCTGCTGAGCCAGATGGAGCTAATGGAGTTCAGCTGTCGGCCGCATGAAGCCATTGTGGGAGAATTGCCCCAGCAAGCTCCGCCCTCAGGGTCACAGAGCAAGGATCAGGTGGGAGAGAGTAATCTAGGGATGGAGCAGCCTAAAGGTGGGAACTGAGATATCTTACAGCCTTGGCCCTCAGGGGCATAGAATGAGACCAGTTTTAGCACACTGGGACTCAAAAAATCCCTAGTCCAGAGGCATGGTAGCTTAAAGAGCAAGAGGAAGTGAAAGGAAAATTAGGGTAAGAAAACAGATAAAAGAAAACACTCATGGGGAAGAATCAGCAGAAAAATCCTGGCAACATGAAGAAACCAGTCCAGAGTAATGCCCCCAAAGGACCTTGAGGTAGCTACTGCAGAGGATTCCACCTATAAAGAAATGTTAGAAATGATAGAAAGGGAATTTAAAATACAGATGATGGAAACAATGAAGGAAACTGCTGATAAAGTGGAAATAGCCAAACGGAAATCCAAAAACAGACTCAAATAAGAGATGAACGATATGAAGAATATAGAAAGGATATAGCAGAGCTCAAGAAACTGAAGAAGTCAATTAGGGAACTTAAAGGTGCAATACAAAGTATCAACAACAGATCCGACCATTCAGAAGAAAGAATCTCAGAGGGAGAGGACAAAATTCTTGAGATAACTCAGATAGTTAAAGAGGCAGAAAAGAAGATAGAGAAAGAAGAATGTTCATTGACAGAATTAAGGGACTTAATAAAGTGTTCAAATCTATGAGTTATAGGTATCCCAGAAGGGGAGGAAGAATGCCCCAGGAGAATGGAAGCCATACTAGAGAATATTATAAATGAAAATTTCTCAAATATCACCAAAGATTCTGATATATTCCTTTCAGAGTGATATCAGACCTCAGGTCACCTCAACTCTAACAGAACTTCTCTAAGACACATTGTGATGAACCTGTCCAAAGTCAAGACAAAAGCAAAGATTCTTCAAGCTGCCAGGAGTAAGTGCCAGTTGACCTACAGGGGCAAATCTATCAGGGTGACTGCAGACTTCTCTAATAAAACTTTCCAAGCAAGAAGACAATGGTCATCTACCTTTAATCTACTTAAACAGAACAATTTCCAGTCCAGAATTCTATATCCTGCTAACCTAAGCTTTAAAATTGATGGAGAAATCAAATCATTTACTGATATACAAACATTGAGGAAATTTGCCACAACAAGACCAGCTCTACAGGAAATACTTCAACCTGTTCTATACACTGACCATCACAATGGATCAACAGCAAAGTAAGAACTCAGAAATTAAAGGACAGAATCTAACTTCTACATTGATGCAAAAATAAAACTAAGCAATGGACTCTCACAAAATAAGATGAATAGAACACTACCACACTTATCAATTATCTCAATAAATGTTGGTGTATTGAATTCCCCACTGAAGAGGCATAGATTGGCTGACTGGATTAAAAAACTCAAGCCATCCATTTGCTGTCTGCAGGAAACACACCTTGCTTCAAAAGACAAATTAAAACTTTGAGTTAAGGGTTGGAAGACAATTTTTTAGGCAAACAATTCAGAAGAAAAGAGGAGTTGCCATCTTATTTTCAGATACATGTGGATTTAAAGCAACTAAAGTCAAGAAAGACAAAGATGGTCACTTTATATTGGTCAAAGAAAAAATACAATAAGAAGATGTTTCAAATCTAAATATTTATGCACCCAACTTAAATGCTCCCAGATTCTTGAAAGAGACCTTACTCAGTCTGAGCAATATATTATCCTATAACACCATAATAACAGGAGAATTTACACTCCTCTTACAGAGCTGAACAGATCCTCTAAACAGAAATTAAACAAAGATATAAGAGACTTAAATGAGACCTTAGAACACCTGCGCTTGATAGACACATATAGAACACTCCATCCCAAAGATACAGAATATACATTCTTCTCATCTCCCCACGGAACATTCTCCAAAATTGATTTTATGCTAGGACACAAAACAAACTCAACAGAATCAAAAGAAGTGAAATTTTACCTTGCATTTTCTTAGACCATAAGGCACTAAAGTTGGAACTCAACTCCAACAAAAATGTTCAACCGCATACAAAGGCATGAAAATTAAACAACCTTCTGTGAATGACAGTTGGGTGCAGGAAGAAATAAAAGAGGAAATCGTTAACTTCCTTGAGCATAACAACAATGAAGACACAAGCTACCAAAACCTGTGGGATACTGCAAAATCTGTTCTGAGAGGAAAATTTATCACTTTAGATGCCTACATTTGAAAAACAGAAAGAGAGTGCATCAACAAACTCACAAGCCATCTTATGGAATTGGAAAAAGAAGAACAACCTAAGCCTAAACCCAACAGAAGGAAAGAAATATCCAAAATTAAATCAGAGATCAATGAAATTGAAAACAAAAGAATCATTCAGAAAATTAATGAAACAAGGAGTGGGGTTTTTGAAAAAGTAAATAAAATAGATAAACCTTCAGGCAGACTAACTAGAAATAGAAAGGTAAAATCTCTAGTAACATCAATAAGAAATGACAAGGGAAATAACAACTGATGCCACATAGATAAAAGAGATCATCTCTGAATATTACCAGAAACTCTATGCCCCAAAATTTGACAATGTGAAGGAAATGGATCATTACTTGGAATCACACCCTCTCCCTAGACTTAACCAGGAAAAATAGAACTCCTGAACAGACCAATTTCAAGCACTGAGATTAAAGAAAAAATTAAAAATCTTCCAACAAAAAAAAAACGCCCTGGTCCAGATGGCTTCACACCAGAATTCTATCAAACCTTCAAGAGCTTATTCCTGTCCTGCAGAAATTATTCTAAAAAATTGAAGAGGAAGGAATCTTCCCCAACACGTTCTAAGAAGCAAACATCATTCTAATACCAAAACCAGGAAAATACCCAACTAAAAAGGAGAATTTCAGACCAATTTCACTAATGAATATAGATGCAAAAATTCTCAACAAAATCCTAGGCAATAGATTATAGCTTATTATCAAAAAAGTCATACATTATGATCAAGTAGGTTTCCCAGAGATGCAAGGCTGGTTTAACATATGCAAGTC
>CAUYRH010081491.1:0-21298 GCA_963574655.1 Perodicticus potto
GCCAGGAACGGGTGGGTGGTCGCTGAGCAGGAAAGGGCTGGTGCTAAGCAACGGGTGAGGGTGGTCAAGGGGGGCTGGTGCCAGGAACCAAAAGTTACAGAACTAACAATTACACCGCAAATTACACAGCAACCTGCAAAACGGAGCCCGTTAGCCAAATGGCGTCACACAGGCCCTTTCACAAGGAATAAAGGGGATTTTTCTCCTTTGTCTGGGACCTGAGGATCTCAGCCATACTCAGAACCTTCTCTGTAGAACAGTACATAACTTAATGCCCCACTCAGCTCATGGTTCCGATGGATGGAAAAGCCATTCAGGAATTGCTTTAGAGGAACTATGTTCAAGAAGACGAAAAAGAAATGCGAGGCTTAGGCACAATGCAGCTTTACCCACATTGCCACAGGCAGCCCTTGTGCAATTTAAATCAAACGGCCACCTCTGCCTGGTACCCACACAGGACTCCACATGGCAAGTGGATTATTTCTTTTTTCTTTCTTTCTTTTTTCTCTCTCAATTTTTGGATTACTTCTTAGCCTCCCTGCAGGCCAGTCTTGTTTTTTGCAGCCTCTGATGACAGCATGAGTCCTTGGCTCCCTGGGCTTATTGGCACACCCTTCCTGGCCCTCCCTTCCCATCACATCACTCTGAATTTTGCCAGCTGGCCTTGCGCTCACAACTCAGTCTGGCTTCTGCAGTCTACGTGTGCCCACCAACCCTGGCATGATTGTTTTCATTTTCGTTTCTTTGCTCAGTAGGGATTCAGTCCCTCAGACTCTGCCCTTCACACATCCCTGCCCTTGAACTGTGGGGATGGCCCCGCATTTCTTCTCTGGTCTTGCCGCTAGTCAGCCAATGTCTGACCCGCAAAGAATAAACACCACCTTGGTTTTTCCAAAATACACATAAGATAGTAAATGAGAAAATATCATGAATGTTATATTAATCAGGTTGATAAAAATATCTCCGATCGTATGTGAAGCCCACACACTGTACTCCATGACTGAATTATTGTACACAGTTATGACTCAATAAAAAATAATTTAAATAAACAAATAAATAAAGTAGAGAAAAAAACAAAAACAAAATACACATAAGATACAGTGTATAGCAATAAAGACTAACTAATTCCTACATACCTGGAATGAGGGATGGTTGGAAATCATAAACAATGCATGAAAAGCTACAAAAAACAATCACAACACAGCAGAATTAAATGTCTGAGGCTAACATCAACTTTTATGTTGACAGCACCTTGAGAAATAATGACCCGGTTAGCAAGCTAGTAACATAAAATATTAAAATCATTTTTGTTTTTTTAAGACAGAGTCTTACTGTTTCACCCTCAGTGTCACAGCTCACAGCAACCTCAAACTCTTGGCTCAAGCGATTCTCTTGAATCACCTCAGTCTCCCAAGTAGCTGAGACGACAGGCGCCCGCCACAGTGCCCAGCTCCTTTTTACAGACCGGGTCTCACTCTGGCTCAGGCTGGTCTCAACCTCGTGAGCTCAGGCAAACCAACCGCCTCAGCGCTTGCTGGATTACAGGCGTTAGCCACTGTGCCCAGCAAAATATAAAAATCTTATTCCCTTGGCTTGGCGCCCGTAGCTCAGCAGTTAGGGTGCCAGCCACATACAGTGGAGCTGGCAGGTTCAAACCTGGCCCTGGCCTGCTTAACAACAATGACAACTATAACAAAAAGATAGCTGGGCATTACGGCAGGCACCTGTCCCATCACCTTGGGAGGCTGAGGCAAGAGAATCGCTTAAGCCCAAGAGTTTGAGGTTGCTGTGAGCTGTGACACCACAGCACTCTACCGAGGGTGACATAGTGAGACTCTGTCTCAAAAAATAAATACATAAATAAAAATAAAAAATAAAATCTTATTCCCTTGCTTTATTGAAGGCTTTCCATGGCCAGAAGTACAGCAAAGGCAACAAATTATTTCGATCAATCCTGCCTGCAAATTAGAATTAACAGAGGATGTCTTTTAAAATGCCCTTGCTGCTATACTCTCACAACTTGAAGAGTTTTAATTATTTTTTTAAGTTTAGCTCTACAAATCCTGTACCGAGGCTTCTAGAGTAATACTGATGCTCTATATCTTAATCTGGGTGGGGTCCTTCTGGGGTATTCCCTTGTAAAAATCATTAAGGTGGGTGCTGAAGATGTGTACCTGTTGCTATAGGGATGTCACGCTTTCTCATAAACACTTTCTAGTAAGTGTAGCACTTTTCCCTCATCCTGAAAATACCCAGGCTTGAAACCTACCCCAGATCAATCAAATCAGATTCTCTAAGCTGGGGACTCAGCATCAAGAGCTTTTATTCTTCTTTTTTTCCAGCTTCACTAAGGTGGATAAAAATTGTATATGCTTTACGTGCACAACTTGACCTTTCGATATAGGCATACATTGTGAAGTAATTACTACAATCAAGCTAATTAGTATACCTATCACCTCATATTGTTATCTTTTGTGGGGTGGCTAGAACACTTAAGATCGGCTCTCTTAGCAAGTTTCAAGTGCACAAGACGGTAGGGTGTTAGTAACTGGAGTCACCATGATGGACATTAGGTCTTCAGAACTTATCACCTTAGAACTGGAAGTTTGTACCCTTTTGACCATCATCTCCCCGTGTTCTCCTTCCCTCTGCCCCTGGTAACCACTCTTCTCCTCTCTATGAGTTTGGCTTCTTTAGTTTCTACCCGTAAGTGAGATCATGCAATATTTGCCTTTGGCTTGCTTAACTTAGTATAATGTCCTCCGGGTTCATCCACGTTGTTCCAAATGGCAAGATTTCCCTCTTTGATAAGGCTGAATAACATTCCACTTTGTGTGTGTGTGTGTGTGTGTGTGTGTGTGTGTATACATCTACATATGTATGTTTTAGAGTATACAACTCTACAGTTTCAGGTCTTACATTTAGATCGTTAATCCATTTTTAGTTGATTTTTGTGTATGATACAAGAGAAGGTTTTATTTTCATCCTTGTGTATACAGAGATTCCATTCTCCCAGCTGAATTTACTGAAGAGACTATTCTTCCGCTATTACACATTCTTGGTGCCTTTTTCAAAGATCAGTTGACTATATATGCATGGATTTATTCCTCATCTCTCTATTCTGTTCCACTGGTGTATCTGTGTTTATGTCAGTATCCCCCTGTTTCAATTACTATAGCTTTGTAATATAATTTAAAATCAGAGGTTGTAATATATCCTGCTGTATTCTTCTTGCTTAAGATTGCTTTAGCCATTTGGGTCATTCATGTTTCCACGCCGATTTTAGGATTGTTTTCTCTACTTCTAGGAAAATGACACTAGAAATTTCAGTAGGGATTGCACCGAATCCATAGATCACTTTAGGAGGTATCAGTAATATTAATTCCTCCAATTCGTAAAGACAGGATATCTTTCCATTTATTTGTGTCTTCTTCATTTCCTTCATCAGTGTTTTATACTTCTCTGTGTGCAAGTCTTTTACCTCTTTGGTTATATTTATTCACCAAGAAAGATAAAATACTTAGACTTTTGTAAATGAGATTGTTTTAATAATTTCTTTTTCAAATAGTTCATTATTAGTGTATAGAAATACTACTGATTTTTGTTCGTTGCTTTTGTATCTTGTAGCTTTACTGAATCCATTGATTAGTTCTATCCGTTGTTTGGTGAAATCTTTGGAATTTTCTATATTGTGAACTAAAACAAAATCTTAAGCCCCACAGCCAACTGAACGGACGCCACCTTGGCTGAGGGAACCCCCATAATACCTTAAAGCTGAGATGCCAGCCATGAAAGAAAGGAGAGGTCCATCCTGCTCAGTACAGCCCTGCCCTTTGGAATTATTCTTTGTATAACAATAAGATACAAAACCAGTAATAGGCCTAAGGCCATGAAAGTTGATGACCTAGATCATCCATTTATTAATACGTAGCAGATCACTTAAGTCTTGGCATACGTCTAGTGGCTTTTCTCTGACTAACAGATTTCCCCATCTTAGTTTAAAACAGTCCAAGTCTTTAGACAAAGCTGCATTTCTTTAACCAATTGCAAATGAGAGAATCTTTAAACCCAGAGAGAGATGTCCTACCTTTTTGTGCAAAACCAATGCACACCTTCCATGCACTGACTTCTGATTTTACATGTAATTCCTGTCCCACTAAGATGTATAAAACCAAACTGTAACCCTGGACCCAGGACCATTTGTTCAAGGCCTCTTTTGTGTGGCTTTTCAAGGTAGGCTCACACATATTTGACTCAAAATAAACCTCTTTAAGTTATCTAACAGAGTTCAACAATATATAAGTTTTACTTCTTCCTTTTCAATCTGGATGTCTTTTATTTCTTTCCTTGCCTGAATGCTCTGGGTAGGACTTCCAGACTATGCTGAATAGGAAGACAAGAGCTAGCATCCTTGGCTTGTTCTTCATCTCAGAGGAAAAGCTTTTGAATTTTCACCATTGGACATGTTAGCTGTGGGCTTGGGCCTGTTATCTATGGCACTAACTATGTTGAGATACACCAGTAGTTTTCAAACCTTCCGGGTGATTCTAACACACAGCCAGATTTGAGATTGTTTAACTCCCTGCCCCTCCCAGTTAGCGATCTCAGAATCTGTTTTTTTGCCAAGCCCCTAAGACTTGATTTTATACAGGGAGGGCTGTGCATGCTGATAAAGAGAAGATGAGGCTAACCTGAATGACAGTTGGCGATTGAGTTTCAGCTTGTTGGTTTCATCCACACTAATGCACTTTCCTGCTCAACTTAAAATAGATAAGGGTCTAAAAATCCATCCACTTTCCCTGCAGCCTCTGAAACCATAGGCTTATATGTTCTCCCTTAAATTCTCCATTGTATAAATGAAACCATAACCCACAGAAACAAGAGCAAGTTGGTCCATGCCTCTCAATTCTCTTTCATTGAGGAGCCTTTGGAATGTCCACCACCACCAGCATCTTGAGTTCTCACCCTGCAGGAAAGGATCACAGGAGCGTAATAGAGTGTCTCAGAGCTGGGACCTCACCGTTCTCATGCTGGTAACAGGCTTTGCTCTGGAGAGAAGGAATCAGTAATTGACATCCACATCGCAAGCAAGCACATTTCAAATGATAGGTAACATTCATGGTTAGAAGGGCTCTTGGGCGGAAGAGTCTATTTCTGGGTGTCACCTTTCTGTGTTTGTGGCAGAGTCATCAGGGGTCAAAGCATGAGAATCTGATGACATGAATCTGATGCCATGAGACTTGAATTCTGGCCCCAGATGAGCCTTTGATGCAGAGTGGACCTTGAGTGGGTCACCAAGGATTCTGGAAGGAAATCTGGAGGAATTCTTGGGAAGTTAGCCACAACATCAGGAAGGGTGTTTGATTGCTCCGAGGGCTGGTGAGTTGAGACATGGGCCATGGCAGGAGCTTCCAAGATTGCAAGTGGGGTCAGCCTGGCCTGCTGAGAGGGACCTGGCTTTTGTACCAGCATCTGACAATGACGGTGCTTTTCTTCATGTCACTGCTCTTGGAGTTGAAGGTTTCCCAGAGACAGACCATTGCCAACATCTGAAGTTTCCCAGCATAAACTCACCTGTCCCAGCTCTGACAAAGCCTCAGGAGGCAGAGGGCATGGCTCTGTTACACCAGCATCTGCCTCACCGGCCACCTCCATTAAGAAGCTTCTGGGCGTCCTGTTCTCACCCTGTGGCACAGAGCACGCCACGAGAGCAAGGGAGGAGGATCAGCAAACCCGGGAAGGAATGCCCCTGCATCAAAGACCAGGTCCCTGCGCAGCAGAAACTTGGAATTTAGAAGACAAGGCTCTTCTTGACCTGTTTCCACACCTTTCTCTAGCTTGGGCCTTCATAGTGGGCATTGGCGACCAGTACATAAAAAAACAAGCAATATTTTTTTCTCTCTCTTTTCTTCCTTTTTTTTTTCTTTTGTTGTTGTTGTGAGACAGAGTCTCACTCGGTCACCCTGGGTAGAGTTCCCTGGCATCATCATAGCTCACAGCAACCTCAAACTCTTGGGCTCGAGCAATCCTCTTGCCTCAGCCTCCTGAGTAGCTGGGACTATAGACCCCCACCACAATGCCTGGCTAGTTTTTCTATTTTTAGTAGAGACAGGGGTCTCACTCTTGTTCAGGCTGGCCTTCCACTCCTAAGCTCATGCAATCAGCCTCCCACCTCAGCCTCCCAGAGTTCTGGCATTATAAATGTGAGCCACCGCCTGGCTAAAGCAATATTTTCAAGAACAGATAGTTCAGGTGCAAATGTTCTCTGTCACCCTTCCTCCACTTCCTCCTTCTCCCCAAGCTCTCTAATAATCAGGACACATCAGCCATTAATGGAAGCCCCATTGCTGCAGGGGAAATGGGAACAGGGAGCTGAATCATAGACACTTTCCTCTTCAGCTAAGAGCTTTCATTTAGGCCCAGGCTTTGGAGTTGCTGCCGGTCTGCGACACTGTCTGCTCCATTAAACCCTCTGTCATCATGTTCTCTTCTAAATTCGTGTGCACATCAGATAGGGAGGTCTCCCCCGCCGCACACATTACAGTGTGCAGCAAGGACACTCAATTAGCTAAGTGGGGGAGGTTCTCCTTTTAACCTGAAAGGCCGCAGCTCTGAAAGCCCACAGAGCACTGGGCTGGACTCAGCACCTAGCACAGCCCAAAGCCTCTGTCCAGCCCACTGCAAATAGCACAGGGTCAGGATGGGGGCACCCACAAAGCCCATGCCATCCCCACCCCAGCCACAATGAGATGTCTGGGCTAAAAATGACATATATTCCCAAGGTTTTCCAAATGCCCAAAATGTCTCTGCTTCCTTTGATGACAAGATATATGAGGCTAATCCATTCTTTCCCCCTAGTGGCGAAACTGGGGTGAAGAAGAGGGAAGAGGTGCTAGCCGTCTGGTGGAGGAAGGAAGCAGGAAGGGATTCTCAGTTCCTCAACCAGGCAGGTGTTCAGTGAGAGGGGAGGCACCGTGACCGGGGGAAAGAGCTACGTATGATGTGAGGGGCACTCTGAGTCTCAGCCCCGCTGCTTCTGTGAGCTCTGCCAAGCGTTTCTGTCTCACCCAACCCACTTTCCAAGTCACTGCTGTGATGAAGATGAAGCATAATAATCATGGCAGGACATTCAGTGTGTAATTAGTGCTCCAAAGTCATAGTTACTACTGTTATCAGAGTTGTGTCCTACATGGGATACCTAGACAGTCAAAGCAGCCCAAACATGAGTTCAGAAGCTACAGGAAAAGAGGGAGAAGGCATTACAAAGCTAGGACTTTCCTAGGGTTTGAAAGATCAGAAGAGTCAGTAAACAGAAAAAAATCAGATGAAAGTAGAGGTAAGCAAGTCACGGTGGCTCACACCTATAATACTAGTGCTCTGGAAGGTTGAGGCAGAATGATCACTTGGGCTCAAGTTTAAGACCAAGCTGAACAAGAGCAAGACCCCATTTCTATTAAAAAAAAAAAAAGAAGAAGAAACAGAAAATTAGCCAGGTGTATAGGAACACACCTGTAGTCTCAGTTACTTCGGAGGCTGAGGCAGGAGGATAACTTGAGCCTAAGTGTTTGAATTGCAGTGAGCTATGATTACTCCATTGCACTCTACCCAGAGGAACAGAGTGAGACTCTGTCTCAAAAAAAAAAAAGTTAAAATAATTAGAGAAAATCAAGGAAAAAATAATACCATAAAGCCATGACTATCTGGAACCCAGTGAATCAGAATCCTTCAGCCATTTGTTTGTTGGATAAATTAATATTCAAAGGGCCCATTGTATATAAGGACCTATTATCAAGGCCATGGTGCCACCTTCTGCAGGTAGAAATAACAAGAACCTGACAACCCCAGTCTGTCGGTGTATACTACCAGCCAATCTGTGGGTTCCAGGGGCAGCAGCAGAGGCAGCTATCTCATTAGCAAAGGGTCCAAGGGCCTGGAGTCAGGCCTTAAGCAGAGTGCTTAACAGCACAGGTGCACGTGCGAGGCCCTGGTCCCAAGCCATCTGTGCTACTGTCTAGCTTTACCACCTTTGGGACAATCACCTAGGCTTTCTGGTGCTCACTTTCCTCATCTATAAAACAGACAAATACTAATGGTGTTACCTAATAGGAGCGCTGTATGAATAAAGGTCTGCATACAAAAAGTGGTCACCTTGCCTCGTGCCTGCACTTACGTTCCTTAAGCATAGTCTCATTTGGGGCTGAGCTGGACTGGGAAAGGAAGATTTTAAAAGAGAAAGATTAAAAATAATTTACTCACCTTTTCCTAACCATGTTTTCTCAGCTGTTCACCTACCATTTGAAGTTGTGCAGATGCATGAAAAAGTAGAAAGGTACGGGGCAGCATTGCCAAGGCACGCCATGGTGTTCTATGCCCGCTGTGCTAGGAATCAGGGAGCCCTTTGCTTCAAATTTCCTTCACTTTGGTTCACTTTTCCTTATACAGTAATACGATATATCAGCCAAGCAAGCGGTGATAATAAAGTCTTTAAGAGCTTAAGAAAAACACACGAGATCAAAAATGCATTCTCATGGTTTAAGCTCAGCCATTTCTTTGAGGGAGTCAGCTTCATTGTTCATGGTCCGCAGAAGCCCGTGATCTGGGGAAGTCCCACAGGCTGACGCATAAGCACAAGCCAGCGCCCCATGCTCCAGCCCTCCTGTCTCTCTCCTCCTCCCCGTTATTTAATAGGGGTGATAAAAAGCCTGTGGGGGAGACAGCTATCAGCTGGGTGCAGATAGACCTGACAGACAGGGTGCCAAAAAATGTATACACCTGTCAAGAGCTGTTATCCATGTATTCGTTTTTGAAGTTGAATTGAACTAGTAGAGATGTGTAGTGTGGCATTCACTCAAAAGATGGCATAAATCAAATGAATGCTGGCGTCACCATGGGACAGGCGGGACAGTCAAAGACGGTGACAGGAGGAAGGTTGTCACTGAGGAGCTCAACACCATTGTGAAGTGGTATTTGGAATTTGAGAACGTTAGTGAAGTACGATGAGAAAGGAGGCGTGAGGATGCAGCAGAACCTTCCCCACGCCTAACAGCTACACACGTTTGTGGTCAGTCTGAGACGCACGGTGCTGCGTGGGATGTGCACAAGTCCTGGGCTTCTGCTGTGAAGCTGGAGCAGATTACACGCTCGCCACGGAAGTCTACCGAGTGTGCACGGGACAGGAGTCAGCAGACCCAGCGCACATCGCATTCTTAAAACAGCCAAACGGAAAGTTTTCATACGAAGATCAGGACATCCACCAAGACGTGAGAGCTGACCTTGATGAGAATTTGCCAGGACAGAGGATAGGACAAAGAGGTACGACTTAGTCTCCTCCCATTCTCCTGACTTAACACCCCGAGACTTCCACCTATGGAGATCCTGGGAGGATGTGGTACCACAGAAACCAGCTACACTGGCGGTACTTTAGGAAGAAATTGAAATGACATGGGCAAAGATACAAGGGGATACAGCTGTTGTCATAAGTGTCTGGATGCTGATGGTAACCACTTTGAGCATCTCTGGTAATTGCAGAAGTCAAACATGACTCGTAATCATCTTTCATTATCTGTACACATTGAATATTACATTTTTAATACAGCTTTTTTCCTTTCACAAAGTATGTCTACTTTTTTTGGCACCCACCATATTTACTTTCTTTCTTTTTTTTTTTTTTGTAGAGACAGAGTCTCACTTTATCGCCCTCGGTAGAGTGCCGTGGTGTCATCACAGCTCACAGCAACCTCTAACTCCTGGGCTTAGGCGATTCTCTTGCCTCAACCTCCCGAGTAGCTGAGACTACAGGCGCCTGCCACAACACCCGGCTATTTCTCTGTTTTGCAGTTCGGCCGAGGCCGGGTTTGAACCCGCCACCTTCAGTATATGGGGCCAGTGCCCTACTCGATGAGCCACAGGCGCCGCCCATGTATTTACTTTCTTCCGGGACTAACAGTCCTGCACAGACCTGGGAAGCACTTTGCAACATTTTCCCTCTGACCTTGGAGACTTGTACAGTGAAATCAGAGCAGCTGCCTCCACTACTGTGAAGTAAGCCAGTTACTGTGGGGTGGAGGTCTGAACTCTTCCATTCAAGAGCTCCAGAAGAGGGAGGGGAGTCATTCACTTGCTGAGAGCCTCTGTGTCCCAGGCATTGCCCCAGGCATGTCGTCTTACACACATGAACTTCGAGTGGGGAAATAGGCTGTTTTTGTTGTTGGAAAGACTGGCTCTTTATTTCAAAAAGACATATGTTAATATTCAGTATCAAAATAGCTGCACTATTGGTTTTCTCCTTTTCCCCCGTGGGCCCCAAAGAGGCCACACCAAAGGAGAGTACAACCTGCAGTACGTACACCTAAAGGGCCTTACTCTCAGAAACCTCGCTAAAAAGTGGGGACTGGGCAGGGAAAGAAACTCTAAAAGGTTTTCATACACTGCCAGCTCCAAGACTGTAGAGAACTCTCACAGCCCGATGGGGTGGCCAGAGTGCCCCAAACCCAAAGAAGCAAGGTTTCAAAATAATATAAAATTGTCGAAGTCTTGTACATAAGCTATTCAGGATTTCTCCAGTTAAAGATCAGCCCTCAGTTTAAAGGTCATCTTGGGGCAGGCTGGCCTCAGGCGGAGTCAGGGTCAGAGTGAGAAGTGTCAGCAGGTCTTTAGGGTATGGCAATCTCCTACTCTTGTGCTGATGTGAAGAACTGTGTTCCCTTGCTGTTAACACCGCAGGGGACACCGTAGAGTAAGGGCTTGTGGCCACGATGCCATCCATCCCTTAGGTAGTTAAGTGAAGCCTACAGGCCCCTTCTGTACATTTTTATATACAGACAGTAAAGGAAATTGGATTATAAATGAAACCAATTGTTTCAAAATACAATTATCAAAATATATTAGCATGTTAAGTAACAACATCCAGTGACAGGGCTAGTAGCTACCACCATTTCGAGGGAGATATGAGCATAGAAGCTGGAAATCAACCAAGGCTTTCTTTTGAGTCCTAAGAAATCACTGGACCCTAAATTTTCTCCAGGATCCCACATTCCATTCTTCACTTCAGTTAAAATTAGAATTGAATGAATACAAAGAAAAAAATCAAATTGGTGGGGCATAAACAAGATACAAGTTTTGTTTTGTTTTGTTTTGTTTTGTTTTGAATCACATAAAAGAAGTCAGGGACAGAGGCAGTCCAAGGCTGGTAGGCGGCTCAGTGGTCGCCATCCAAGGCCCTAATTCTTTTCATCTCAATGCTCCGCCAGGCTTAGCACTTTCCAACTAATAGGTCTACAATCAAGGCAGCACAAAGCAGGAAGATGTGGAAGAATATGTCTGTATCCCCATAAAATATCTCCCTGCAAGTCTCATACAAATCCACCTTCATCTTATTGGCCAGGCTTTCTACACAAAAGGAGTCTTGGAAATGCACCATTGCCTCTATTCTGAGCAGCAAGGAAAATACAAGTCAGGGTGGGGAGGAGCTGAGGAAACACTGGGCCATCTTGGCTGCACCATTCCTTCTTTCTCTGGAAACTCTTTTAGGAATGTTGCTGCATTTCATAATTCAAGCACAGCCCTTCCATGTCACTCAGCTTTTGAATGGCAGAAGAAGGTCATTCTGCCTAACTTAATTAGAGCAAGAATTTGTTGAAAGGGTACTGGGTAGCTCACAAAATGATCAAGAGGGCTGGAAAACCAGGCTCAGAAAATGGCAGGAGTCAAGGGAATCCTTCCTTAGATGGCCAGTGTGGCCAAACTCAAAATCTCAGCACTCAGACCCAAAGAAAACACTTATAGTTTAAGAAGAATAAGCCCAGAAATGTCAGTTTCTAGTGCACCAAGGAGCTTTTAATACTGTTTGATTTTTGCGTCCAAAGTCACAAGAGGGGAGTTTTCTTTGCAAGATGTGATCCTTATGAATGCCACCTGCTGCAGTAAATTATAATGACCCAAGCATGACAGCCTAGACAAGTTACCCAGTTAACCAAGTTACACCTCATTCAGATAACGTGCTTGGGACAGGCTAATGTGTGTTGGGAGGAGAACCTGGGCCCATTTGAAGGGATGTATAGTTTGGGCTAGTGTGGCCTTTATATGTTGGTTTCAGAGAATGCAGACAAGGCTCTGGAGAGCCCCAGCCATGTGAATCCTCTGAAGCATTCCACAGCATATCAGATTTCCCCAGTCCTCAGATTGCAGTTGACTAGGCCCCTGGTCCTCGCTGGCAGACTAGATCCCCCACAAATCCTGGAGAACATGCTCTGTGGAAGAGGAGTAGGCACCTGTACCCACAGTGCGTGAAGATACAGTGCCCACTCCAACAGCTGTGATGTTGGGGTTTGTCTTGAGAAAAAGTAGCAAATACACTTTATAGTGTAAAAAACTAGTTTAAGGCCAGGTGCAATTGCTCAGACCTGTAATTCTAGCACTTTTGGAGGCTGAGGAGGGAGGATCACGTGAAGCCAGAAGTTTGAGACCATCCCGAGCAGGAATGAGACCCCATCTCTAAAAAAAAAAAAAAAGTGAAGAAGAATTATTTGGGTGTAGTGGCACACACCTGTAGTCCCAGCTGCTTGGGATGCAGAAGCAAGAGGATTGCTTGAGCCCAGGAGATTGAGGTTGCAGTGAGCTGTGATGATGCCACAGCACTCTAGCACAGGTAACAGAGACAGACTCTGTCTCAAAACAAACAAAAAAGAAAAGAGTTTAAAAAGTTAATGGCAATACTCAATTTTGGTGAGGACGCAGAGAAAACATCTTCCATGCATTGCCAGTGGAAACAAAAGATAGTATAACTACTTTGGAAAATGATTTGACGTTTTCTTAGAAAGCCAAATATACACCTAATGTGTTACCTAGTAATCGCACTCTTGGGTATTTATCACAGAGAAACAAAAACTTACCTCCACAGGAAAACTTCTGCGTGATTGCTCATACAACTTAATTTGTACCAGCCCCAAACTGGAAACAACCAAAATATCCCACAGTACTACAGAATGGGACCCGGCAATGAATGGAAACAAAACAATGAATGCAACAGGTTGTGTGGACCTAGTGGCATTTTGCTGAGTGAAATGGCCAATTTCAAAATGCATGTTTATGCAACATTCTGGAAATGACAAATGCAGAGATGGAGAACAAATTAATTGTTGGCGGGGTGGGGGAGTAGTCAGGGAAGGGAGGGGGTATGGCTCTTCAGGAGTCCCATGAGGGAGAACTTTGTGTTAATGGAAGAACACGAAGTGGTTCCATGAATCTGCACGTGTGAGAAGATGCCGCAGAACGATACATACACGTTGTATTGATGTCAGTTTCCTGCTTTCGATATTGTACTGTAGTTATGTAAGATTAATTATTTTTTCTTTTTGAGACAGGATCTCACTCTGTCCCCCAGGCTAGAGTGCCATGGGTGCAATCACAGCTCACTATCACCTCAAACTTCTGGGCTCAAGCGAGGCTCCCACCTCAGCCTCCTGAGCAGCTGGGACTATAGGCGTGCACTACCATGCCGGGATGGCTCAGGCTGGTCTCAGACTCCTGACCTCAAGCAATCCTTCTGCCTTAACCTCCCAAGTGTCTGGGACTATAGGCATGCCACCACAGCTGGCTAATTTTTTTATTTTTTGTAGAGACAAGGTCTCCATACATTGCCCCGGCTCAACTCAAACTCCTGGCCTCAAAATATCCTCACATCTCAGCCTCTCAGACAGCCAGGATTACAGGTGTGAGCCACTCTGCCTGGCCTAAAGGGAAATTATTACATATATCATCTTAGCATTCTAACGATCATGGAGGAAAAACCAACAGTGTTACTCCTTTTTTTTAAATGGAGAACTTGTTGCGTAGAAAGTTAGTCACTTCCCAAAGTGACACAGGTAGTGGAAGATCAGACATCAAAAGCAATGTCATGACTCTCAGTTTTTTTTTCAAAATGTTCTCTAGACATGACAAAGCTACGCAACCACTCCAGAGAGCCACAGGGACTAAGCATGTTGTTTGGAGCCATTGTAACCACCTCCAGACGGTGCACGCATGGCCCAGATGGCTGCGCCTTACCTGTCTAGGTGAAACTCTCATACCCGCTTGCCAAGCATTCTGAGACCTAAGCCTCCATCATTTGCCGTGAGAAAAAAACAATCACTTGCAGAGTTTTTTGCTATCTAAAAGATTATCATTGTGAAGATTTCATAAGAGAAGAGGTTTTTACATCACATCACCTGTAACCCACATAAGGTAAATCCTCATTGGACACGTGTTTACCTCAAGGGCAACATCACATCTTCTCTCCCTCACTGCAGAGCGTGTGACTTAACTGGCTCCTCTGGATCCAGTTAAGACTGGATCCAGAGACTCTGGATCCAGACTCTGGATCCCCCGGAGTCTCTGACCACTCCCCTGATTCTGCTGAGAAATCAAGCTCTGCCCAGCTTCTGGCTCCAAACTTGCACACCCACCTGTACTAGTCTGCTCAGGCTGCCGTAACAAAATACCACAGGCGGGGGATCAGGCAACAAAAATTTATTCCGGAGTCTGGGAGCCTAAATCAACATGGCAACTGAGTTGGTTTCTGCCCACCCTCTTGCAGTGTTCACACGGTGGGCAGGAACAGTTAAGAGAATGAAGGGGAAGGGAAGAGGGGCATCTCTCTCTTTTTCTATTCTTTTTTATTATTATTATTAAATCATAGCTGTGTACATTAATGCAATCATGGGGTACAATGTGCTGGTTTCATACACAATCTGAAATAGTTTCATCAAACTGGTTAACATAGCCTTCATGGCATTTTCTTAGTTATTGTGTTAAGACATTTATATTCTTTTTCTATTCTTATAAGGCCACAGTCCGATGGGATCAAGGCCCCAGCCTTATGACCTCATTTAACTTTAATTACATTCTAAAGATTTTATTTCCACTTTTGGCCATATTAGAGATTAGGGCTTCAAGATGTGAATTTGAGAGATATAATTAGTCCATAAAACCACCCGCTGTGATCTCAGCAAAGGGCTCTCCAGTTACTAGAATTACCTTCCCCTTCTCCTTTGAAGGCAACATTTTTGTTTTTGCTAATGTTTTTATTGTTAGATACCTACTGCAAACCTAACTTAAACACTGATCTCTTTTCTCTTTAAAATAAGGTCTTGCAACATGCTTATGATTCCATAAGAACTCACCTCATTTCTCTGCACATTCTATATTCTGCGCTAGACAAAAATGCGTGTGTGTGAGTGTGTGTGTGTGTGTGAGAGAGAGAGAGAGTGTATGTGTATTCGTGTGCATTTCTTAAAAAAAAAACAGTTCTGAAAATACCCTTGCTGGGCTGAATTTATCATTAACCTAATTATATCCTTTATAAGGCTTATGATTAACAACAGTACCAAGTCTTAGTAACTAACTGCTGTGCTTTTGAATTCACTTTCACCTGGAGGAACATAAAAATAGTCATCACTTTCTAAAATGCGCCTTCTTTGAGTATCATAATCATTCCCCAGGCTTCCATAAATAATATTGGACTGACTTAGAGGGCTTTTTCAGTTTTGTGGAAAAAATTGAGAATGCTCTCTTCTTATCTTAGAGCCCAACTTGGATATCATTTTTCTTCCACACACATAGTACAATCCCCAGAAGGAATACTCCCTTAATTTGCCCAAATTATTAAGGTGAAAAGTTGTGGAGCTACCCATCTGTTTTTTATAAACACAATATCCTTTCCTGTGAAAGGATTAACCCAAACTTTGTTTTAATATAACCAGCAGAGGCACTAGTGCTAAGTGACCTGGTGGGTCTGTACTCTCTTAAGAGCTGAGTTAGTGTCTGTATTTGATGCAGTTGTTTCTTGGTCAAAATCAAGTGTAGATTTGCCCTGAGTTGCTTTGAAAGGGTCTCAAGGGAATCCAGGGAGACCCTGGGTATGACATCTTAGCAAATGTGGCCATTCAGCACCACTGGAGCGTACTGAGGACCCTATATAGTTCCCTGAAATGCATAGTTAACTGCCTAGAATAGAGCCTTGGAGAATAGATTGCTAAATAGGACAGAGTTTGAGGTTGAAAGCATGGTAGGGAATCTAATTATGCAATGAAGTGCTTTGTAAAGGGATTCTTCTCAAATTGGAAGGTGCTTCTTCTTTAGGAAGTGTGCAATTGTGTCTATAACATTGGAGCACGTTTCCACTTGAGGACTGATTGAATGGCATGATCTCTTATTCCTCATTCCTATGCTCGACTTTCAAGGCTCTCTTCAGCTGTTCTGCCCATCACATTGGAGAAGGGTACATGACCAAAGAAGTGGGTTGGGGCTTGGACAGGACACTTGCAAAGATATTGGAAAACGGTGAACCTGAGATTTGATTGGCAGAGAGGTGGTAGCGTCAGGCTTGAAATCTGGCAAAATATGTGTAGGCATAGATAGTATGGCCAAAGACAACAGTATGGGTTAGAGCAGAGTGGGATGCTCTAATCTTAATCAGACAAGAAAATACTCTCCTGTAATATAGCAGTAGCAGAAGAGGTGAACAGGTTAAACCATCTGTGTATTCCTTACCCTATCTTCTCAGTGATTAGCAGCATCTGTTGATTAGATAGTTAGTGTAGGTTAGAAAATCAGTTAAGGACCCAGGGACAAATATATTTTCTCTATCTACATGATCTGACCAAGAAGTGGATTCTAGGACTTTGCCTCCATTATATCTAAACTAACTAGGATGGAGCATTCATTTAAATTACTTGATGAGAATGTAATGTTGCATTTTAGATTTAGCAAACACTTATTGGACAGCTAGTCTGTGCCTGGGCGCATGCTGGGAGCCAGAGGTGCTTCTAGGCTGAGGTGGGATATGGAGAAACTTCCGATCTGGGCCAAGAAAGAGCCCTAAAAATGAAAATCTTTGCTTCTCAGCTTCCCTGTTTCAGTCTATAGATTCAAAGTACCGCTTCCTCAAATACTGTGATGGATTTGGGAGTTGAGCCTTGCTGGGGCCACGTTGAATTCTACTTTGTTCTTTAATTCACAGTTGGGGTTACTAGTTAGAGGCGGGGCACACATTAGCCTCATGGGTTGGGTAGAGGGCAGGGGAGGAGCTGGGAAGAGGGGAGAATGAGTTGGGAAGGGTCTAAGGAATCCTGGCTTCATCTGCCTTGACAGTTTGACTGAGATGCCAGCTTAAATATCTTAGGGACCAATAGGTTACATAAGTAAGCAAAGCTGGCAGAAAAGGGAACAAAGTAAACGAGAGAGCTCATACTCTCTTCACAGGGTTTGCAGCCCCTGAGCTGCAGGTGGAAAATTCTAGCCACACAGATATTGAAGCCCGGTGTAGCCAGATCTGATTTCCCAGGAGAAGGCAGAATTTGGGATATTTACTTGAAGCCTCTCCAGTTTTTAACCTTCCAGGTTTTTCCTTACGGAGACATGATTTACAGATGTGGCAGGTAAAATAATGGCTTCCCAAAGATGCCCATGTTCTAATCCATGGAACCCATGAATATGTTAAATTACATAACAAAGGGGAATTACAGTTGCAGATGAAATTAAGGTTGCTAATCACTCGATGTTAAAATAAGGAGGTTCTAGTGAATTAGTCGATGGGCCCAATCCAATCTCAGGGGTGCTTAAAACAGAGAGGGACTGGGAGGAAAGAACCAGAGAAAAGGCAGCCTGGGCAAGACTCAGCTTGGTGCTGCTGGCCTTGAAGATGGAGGACAGGGCCTTGAGCCAAGGAATGTGGGCACCTGGGAAAAGAAGTTGGAACCTTGCTAACACCTTGCTTTTAGGGCAATGAGACTTATTTTGGACTTCTGACCTCTGGAACAGCAAGATAATGTTGTTTCAAACCACCAAAAGTACAGTAACTTGTTGTAGAGCAGTAGGAAACTAACAGAACATGCAATAAAATTCAGCCATTCTAAGCGATAAGCTTTGACAAATGTACACCATTGTGTACCCACCAGCCCAGTCAGGACATGGAACAGTTCTGTCGCCAAAAAGTTCCCCAGTGTTTCTTTGCCATCGATTCCCTCACCCCACCCCTGGCCCCAGTAAGCAAAGATCTGCTTCCCGTCTTTTCTTTCTTTTTTTTTTTTTTTTATAGAGACAGAGTCTCACTTTATCGCCCTCGGTAGAGTGCTGTGCCATCACAGCTCACAGCAACCTCCAGCTCCTGGGCTTAGGCGATTCTCTTGCCTCAGCCTTCCGAGTAGCTGGGACCACAGGCGCCCTCCACAAAGCCCAGCTATTTTTCTGTTTTGCAGTTCAGTCGAGGCTGGGTTTGAACCCGTCACCTTCGGTATATGGGGCCGGTGCCCTACTCGCTGAGCCACAGGAGCCACCCCGCTTCCCGTCTTTTCTACAATTTCATCTGAGTGGAACGATAGTGGTGTGATTTATACCTCTCGCCACTTTGAGTTGGCATAATGCTTTTGAGATTCCCCCGCCTTGTTAGTATTTGGCAGTTTGTTCCTTTTACTGCTGAGCAGATTCCACAGGAGGGGTGGGCTGCAGTTTGCTGATCCTTCACCAGGTAATGGGCCTTTTGGTTGTTCACGGTTTGGGGCTATTATGAATAATGTTGGCATGAACATTTGAGTACAAGTCTTTGTGTGAACAGCTTTTATTTCTCTGGGGTTAAATACCTAAAAGTGGATTACTGCATTGTTTAGTAAACTACTAAACTGTTTCTGAAGGGGCTGTGCCATAATCCTCCAATGTTTAAGTGTTGGCAACTAACTCAAAATGTTTTCAAAACGCTGTAGGGCCCAAACAGAATCCCCCTGCAGGCTGGATGCCTGATTTGGCCAGGGAGCTGCCAGAACTGCCCTGTCCTGGAGGGGAGGAAATGGGTAATGGAGGAAGAGTGTCTCTCTGGGAGCCTTGAGTTGGGCATGAGTCTCAGAATTAGGAATCAGGCAGGTGGGACTCCCATGGGCATCGGCTGGAGGGCACCTGGGAAGCAGTTGTGCCTTAAACCAAAGGGAGTCGAGTGGAGCCTTGGAAAAAAATAGTTCTAGGAGCCAGCAGGAGCAGGAGCATAGGTTTGGTCAGAGGCTGGATGTGAGCCAGAGGTGCCTGAAGGGGCAGAGCCTGGGCAGCAGCCTGGTGAAGAGGAAGGAAGGACCTAGGGCCTTCCAGAGGGATGGCAAGGTGCCAAACATCTGATTGGCAAGTGATGACGCCTGGCATGAGAATTACCCTCGGTGCTTTATGAATATTTTCAGAAGCATCATCTCATGAAGCAGATACAATCGATTTATGTGACAACCTGTCCTGCACAGAGGCTGGCTCGACAGAAGACGCTAGCAGTGAACGAGCAGCAGGGTCAGGTCGTCTGGGGACCATCTTCCCTCTGCCACTGTGGGCTGTGCTGAAAGGCACTCCAAATCAGTGGTGCACTTTCTGTCTTGCACTGACAGAGGGCAAGGGTTCCATGGGAGGAGAAAAAGGAAGACCACGGGCAGGGCATTTCCCCATCTGGCTCAAAGGTGGTATCAGAGGAACCATTAACCCAGGGCCTTGCCACGGTGTCCTCCTGCCCTGTTCTTGTGCCAGGTGCACACCTCTGTCTTCAAGAGTTTTCTTCATCACTTCAATAAAAAACAAATATAAGTCGCTTTAATTCTCTGAGCAATTTGTGGACTCGTTAAGGGCAGAGATGGAGCCTTAGTCCCATTTATAACCTCCATGGCACTGAACCCAGTACCTGCACCACACTGGCCTCCAGTGAGTGCTTGCTGGATTGAGTCACAAAGCCCTATAATAAATGACCTGATCAGGCGTCGTCCCCTCCACACAGCTGCTTGAGAAAGTCGCTCCCAACTCCGATCAGTTTTATTGAACAATCTTGGGCTAAGAAGTCATTTTTTTTTCCCCTTGTGCATCTGCATTTTCAGGAATGGGCTCCCACCCAGCGGTGGTTCTGGCTAATGGGCTTGGCTAAATGGGCACTCATTTTGTTCCTCAGCGTCCCACTCAGTGGAATTACAAGCAGCTCTCCCACTGCCCGAGGTTTTGTCATCACTAAGCTACTGCCAGATTATTGTAATTGAAAATGGCTCTCAAGCTTGTGGGGGTGTTTTCTCTCTCTCTCTCCTTTCCTAGCCTGTGGCTCACATTTTGATTCTAACACATTGTATTGGTGGCCTCTGCAGGCTGCTCAAGGCATCCAGGCTGTTGCTTTATTTAATGTGCCAGGGATTCATGGGGAGAAATTCCCTGCTATTAAGAATCAAGTCCAGCCACATCAGGTTCACTTGGGCCTTTCTGGAAGAAGCATCTGTCAACATGGTAATGGTTTGAACAGGGGCTAAGACTCATGGCTGAAGAGTGACAGGGCAGAAGATGGGCTGTGATGATCTGAGAGTTGGTCTGTCACTCACAGCAGAAAAACTACACAGTAGAGAGGGTTTAGAGAATCAAAACGTTGACCGTTGTGCAGGAGGGAGGGCTGTCTGATGCTGCACTCCAGGAGCGCTTGGCAGGGGAGTGAGAAAAATCCAGAACTGAGATGCCAGAAAATTATAGCGAAGGAACTGTAAGTCCACCCTCCAGACTTCACTCACTTTTATGTGTGAGACTGAGGGAACTCTCCCAGGGGGGATGAGAGGAACTGAGAAGTGAGAGTTGGGGAGACACACCCCCCACAAGCCCCTGGAATTAAAGATTTGGTGTCAGTAGCTTTCTTCATTCATATTTATTGAATGTTTATTATATGCCATACACTGTTCTAAGGTGTGAAGATCCATTCTTTAGTTTTATTTATTTATTTATTTTTTATTGTTGGGGATTCATTGAGGGTACAAGAAACCATGTTACACAGATTGCATTTCTTAAGTAACGTCCCTCTTACACTCGTGTTTTGCTCCCAAAAGGTGTGACACACACCAAGACCCCACCCCACCTCGCTCCTTCCCTCTCTCTGCTCTCCCCTTCCCCCACCCCCACTGTGTCAATAATTGTCATTAATTGTCCTCATATCAAAATAGAATACATGGGATTCATGCTTCTCCATTCTTGTGATGCTTTACTAAGAATAATGTGTTCCACTTCCATCTAGGTTAATACAAAGGCTGTAAAGTCTCCATTTTTTTAATGGCCGAATAGTATTCCATAGTGTACATATACTACAGCTTATAAATCCATTCCTGGGTTGGTGGGCATTTAGGCTGTTTCCACATTACGGCGATTGTAAATTGAGCTGCAATAAACAGTCTAGTGCAAGTGTCCTTATGATAAAAGGATTTTTTTCCTTCTGGGTAGATGCCCAGTAATGGGATTGCAGGATCAAATGGGAGGTCTAGCTTGAGTTCTTTAAGAGTTCTCC
>CAUYRH010081492.1:0-55200 GCA_963574655.1 Perodicticus potto
TCAACACCATAGGTGTAGAGACTGCCAATTCACCACTGCTGTCATCTCGCGAGCTCTCATGCTTGTTAGGAGAGCTAAATCCCTCTCCATGCCCTTTCCACCAAGGTGTTCCATTATTGAGCTATACAGGTATTTCTTATAACTCTCACTCCTAGCCATAGGCTATATGGGCTGCAACAAAGATCCAATCAGGAAACAGAAGCAATACTGTAATTTGAACAGGGAAAATTTAATATAAAGAATAATTAGCTATAACAGGGCATTGGGATACAAGAGACTGGTTAGTTCACTAATACAACCTAATGAGTACTCTAAAGAATTAAGGAATAGCAGCTGCCATCCCAGAGCAGAGAGAGAGCTCCATGGAAGAGACCCTTCCAGGGCTGAGATCCAGCTCAGGGACATGGCTCAACGCGTGACAGAGAAGTTGCTGCAAGGCTGTACCTGCAGAACTGGGAAAGTAACGTGACCTCTGGTTGGCAGCAAAGGTGTTCCTGGAACTCAGTGAAGGCCTCCCTTTCTTCCTTCAGGGTCTCTCCAGCGCCCCCTACTGACAAGATTAACTTCTTGCCCACTGGGCCCACAACATAGTCAAAGAGTCTGAATGTATTTTTGCAGAGCTGGCAAAGAAAAGTGGATTTAAGGCTGAGAGGTGTAGTACATTGACAACTAGCACAAAGGATATTGATGCTGCCTGTAAAGTTCTTAAGGAAATTAAACAAGACAATACATGTAAATATTTGCATGTTTTTTGTAATATAACAAGTTCTTTGGATCAGACATATTGCATATTGAGACAAAAGTCTTATACTGGTTTCAAAGAACATCTAAAATAATAACTGTGTTTTTCCTAAGGTATAAATCTGGGTTCATGAACAGGGAACACTGTCCACGTTTATGAAATGGAAGCTCTTAATACCAGAGAAGTTTGTAGCTCACAGATTGTTCTTTGACTGTGTGAATAGTGCTCTCACACAAGAGTGTTTATTAATAACTTCAAGCTAAATAAACAGTCCCAGGTAGTACACGTATCTTCTATCCCCAAACCTTAAAGACTACAAGTAGCAACCTTTGAAGGAAACTGAAATCAATTTAGTGGATTTATAGCCTCCTGTAGAACAGAATGAAAAACATTTATGTATCTCAGTAGAAATAAATTTGGCCTATAAAATGCATATTCACATGTCCTGAGTCAAGATATCATGATTATGGATCATAATCAAGACCAGATTTTTAATACTGCTCCAAGTGATGGGCTCAAACCTTGTCAATGTATTTCCCTTTGTTTTCCTTTAGGCCTGGAGCTTCACTTGGATGTAGAATGCCCACATGGAAAATCTTATTAGATTTCCTTTGGGGTAAAAGTGGGCCTTCTTCTTCTTTAGAGCTGATGTATTAATGATTTCATACTATTCTTAGATCGACTGCTACTCCAAAGAAAGAGGAGAGATAAATTCCCTCCAATATGCAAATAACAATATATTCTTTTCATAAGTCAGGAAAGATCTTTATAGATAACTAGCCTTGTATCTAATGATTTCTAGAGGGGGAAAAGAGTCCAACTTTTCTAAATCAAAAGCCATAATTTGTGGAGATCTCATTAACTGACTTACAGTTTTCAACCTTAACAAGAACTGTGAACACGTTCACTGATTTAGTCACGTTTTGCAGATCATTCATCTTGAGATATACCAGGACAGGGCTGGATATCTCTGGAGCGTTGTTAAGATTGTTTTTGTTGTCTAGACAGGTATTATGTTACACTTTTTAAAAAATTTCCATAAAAAATCATTACAGCAAAATTATGTATAAAATTTGGGGGGGATTCATCTTCTTTAAAAAGCATTTTTTTTTGGCTTCCTACCATGTGTTAGCTATAGAGAATACCATGGTTACTAAGATACAGCTATAATCAATAATTCTACTTTTGAGCAGAATTCTTACTCTGAGTTTTGGACTTTCAGATACCTGTTTGTAAAATCTGCAGTTTTCATGAAAAAAATGTTAGGATTAACTCTGTTTCATCTGATTTCTAATGCATGCGGGGCTGCAGTTCAATATCAGTACAGACTAGTTGCAAATTTTAGCTGGGGAGTAATTACACAAACTCATGGCAGCCCACTAAGGCATTATTGAGAGAAAATGTATCCATAAAGATAATTTTAAGGAATATTTCAGGTTTAATCTAGAATGCATTGAGATTCCACAACATCAACTTTGTTGAATTGGAGTATGGTTACGTGCCAGCATGCTACTGACTAGGCCCTAAAACCCATTGCTCCAGACCGAGGAATGCTACTGAGAACCATGTTCATTAGTTTAGTTGATTGTTTCTTACTAGGGTTATCAGAAGGTAGTTTGCTCTGAATTTAGAATTAGAAGTGGTAGTGACATCTCTTTTGGGTTTCCAGTGTGGGAGATAGTATTGTGTAGTGTTAAGAATGTGGTCCCCCCTCCAGCCCCAGACGTAAAAAGGATGCCTGGGTTCACATCTCTGCTTCACTACCTTCCAGTTTGGAGGCCTTGGGAAGGCTTAGGAACCTTCTATGTCTTGGTTTCTAAATCTGCGCAATGAGGATCCTACTATCTACTTTACATGTATAGAGTTGGTGTGAAGAACATACAAGTTTGTAGTAAATGTTAGTTTTAGTGCTAATATTATTATTCAATATTGTTATTATTATTATTTTTTTTTTTGAGAGAGAGAGAGTCTCACTGTGTTGCCCTCAGTAGACTGCTGTGGTGTCACAGCTCACAGCAACCTCAAACTCTTGGGCTTAAGCGATTCTCTTGCCTCAGCCTCCCAAGTAGCTGGGACTACAGTAGTTACAGTGCCAGCCACATACTCTGAGGCTGATGGGTTCAAACAACAATGATGACAACTGCAACATACTGCACTGCCCACATATTTTTTGTTGCAGTTGTCATCATTGTTGTTCAGCTGGCCTGGGCTGGGTTTGAATCCACCAGCTTCAGTGTATGTAGCTGGCACTGTAACTACTGTGCTATGAGCGCTGAGCCTTATTCAATATTATTTTATAGAAAAGTGAATTATGTAATAAATCATGTTTTCCTCTTTAAACTGGCTGTTCTACAACTAAGAATGAAATCTGTGGGTAACCTTTAGTATATGAACCTAGTGACAATTATTGTATGAGTGGGTCAAGTTCTAGCCATGTTCTTGGTGTCATCTTATGTTTTTCTTTGTTCTTTTCTTTTTAATTTACACTTCTTTACCTTTTAACTTACACTTTTTAAAACATCTTTATTAATTTAGTTTTTATGTTGTGTTGCGCTGCGCATTTTGCAATAGGCCATACGGTGCAGAAATCGGCGTCATTGTCAGTTTCCTCAGTTACCATCCACTGACGCTTGCTTTTGCATAACTCATTCTTCACATAGCACATGTTGTGCATTGTATTTATAGTTCCTAAGAAAAAGTCTTTCCCAAGGTATGATGAAGACGTGAGTGTATGCATGTGCCTGTGTGTCTGCAAGAGAGGGAGGGGAAAAGGAGAAGAGAGAAAGAGACAGAGATAGAAAAAATATGAGTGATGTGGACCAGCACCCCACCATGTGTGATCACCAGGACTTTTGTGTTAGTCCTAAGTCCTCTCCACAAAAGAGAAATCATTTACTTTGATTTGACAGGACAGCCCTGGACTGCTGGGCGTCAGTCTTCATATGACAGCTAGGGAGAGATCTTGGGAAATCTGTTGCTGGCCACACTCCTACACATGATGGCAAATCTGGCTGTGCTATTGCTTCCTCATCATTGTTATTCCTTGGCCTCCGAGTATTGACCTAAAAAACTTAGCCAACCACCTGTTCTTTGCACCTCCATGTTCAAAAGAAGTACCCACAAAGGATGTTACCTTGATGGATACTCACAACTCTTTGCCTTCTTATGAAGTGCACTTTTTAATTTTCAATAATATATTTCAACTAGTTGCAATGTAATGGATTCCTGAGTGAAACTGTTCTATGAGGTCTCTATGGGTGGAAGGATTTAAGAACTAAATATAAATAATGTGCTCATTGAACATGCCTGTTACAGTGACATTGCCTTTGCTGCCTAACTTAATCATCAGAAATAACTATGAGAGATGTGAGTTCTTGCCACTATATAGGGAAAGAAACTAGGGTTGAGAGAGGCTAAGGGATTTCTCTAAAACCACAAAGCCAGCAGTGGAAGAATTAGGTTGTGCTAGTGTTTGACCCCAGAACCTTTACTTTTTGTAGCACCCAAAGCGGCCTTGAAAAGTAAATGTTTAATTGTCCTCTCTTTAATTGGTTATTTTGATTCGGTGTCATTTACTTTAGTTTCATCTTATTTTAGCTCAGTAAACCACCTTTGCTCCCATAATTATTGGATGACAGCCAGTGGTGGATCTGAAGATTGGTGTTTAGGGGGATATATCTTAGTTGGGCAATAGGAAATTCATAGTCTGTCTCATTTTCTGGTGGCTCAATAATCCTTCATGGGTCCAGAAAGAACCATAGCATACTTTATATGTTTCATTTCAAGTGATAAAAACAGCTTTATGTAATGGGAAAATTATAACCCTCCTTCAGGTTTGCTCTCAGCCATGTGTGCAAGCTCGAGCCTTGGCGTTTGGTTCTGTGTTCAGCGCTAACGATCATTTTGTAAACCAGATTTTTAACCAGCCTTAAGTTGTTCTGTGGGTGCCTGTCAGTGTTCCTCACTGTTTGAGATTGCACTTCAGTCAGGACTTTCCTTAGGGTGCTATCTCTGTTTCCACCAGGGGACCCTTTTCTGTCAAAATCAGTGATTTCGTTCTTTTCAAATATTGTTAGTGCTACTGCCGTTTGGGCTTATTCCTATAGTTCCGAAGCTATTTTGTGCATAAAAATTAGAGTTTGCAACCAAGTGGAAATGTTTCTTGTAAATGTTTGCATAGTCTTCTAACATTTCCTATCCCAAATTGGAAAGTTGTTAGTATTATGTACTTTAAACAAATCCACTTTGTTTCTGAACTTGTTAAAACTCAGTAAGAGGGAAATATAAATGGCCAGTTGTCAAGGTGAAATACTGAGTGTGTATCTTTTATTATGAGTGTTTTGTTCCCAGTGGAATGTTTAATTGAGCAAGTACTGTTAAAAGTGTTATAGAAGACAGTGTCCAGGGCCACTAATTCTGTCGTGAGGCCTGGAGCTAACAACAAAGACAAAGCTAGAAAGCTGGGAGAGATTGTTTAACAGTCTGAGTTTCTTTAACTCTGACTTTTTTTTTTTTTTTTTTTTTGAGATGGGGGTCTCACTTCATTGCCCAGGCTGGCCTCAACTCTGTTTAACCTTTTTTATTGTCAGTGATGTAGAAAGCATGCTTATCAAATTTGCAGAAAACACAAATCTAGGTAGGATGACTGCTGTCTAAATGACTAGGGTAACAGGCTGGAGTGACTGAAAACAGAAGATGGGTTTTAGGATAAACAGATAGTCCTGATGTGCATTTGGAAAGTCACTTACCTCATTACAAAAGCAGAGTAGTGGCTCAATGGCAGTGGTGTGAAAAAGATGTAGGGGATGTCAGGTTCACTAATAGCTCAGAATGGACCAGCACTCTGCCTGGACTATTGGAATGACAAGGGAATGGGCACATTGAATTCTGGACACCTCCCAGGATGGTAAAGCTTCGAAGACCTTCTAGTGAAGAGGAATTTGAGGAAAGGGAGCAAATCATGTTTTGCTTGGAAATTTGAAGACTTAGAACATGACAGCTCTTTTCAAATAATCAGCTTTCCTGTACAAGAGCTGAGATTGTTTTTCTATGTCTTCACAGCATAGAGTTAAGATAAATGAGTATACCTTGCAAAGTACAGTTTGGGGTTTTACAGGGAGAGTTTTTTTACCTGGTAGGGATGCTTTACAGAATTCCAAGGGCCTCATCTGGTTAGAGGCTGGCTGGCTGGATAGGCGGCTGCAGAACTGACCTAAGCATTTGGATGTGAGTTGGAACTCTAACATTTGTTATTCTCTGAGGTTGTACAATGGTTTGTTTACTTATCTTCTTGCCACCAAGGCATGCATTGCATACATAATGTACAAATATTCTTAAATTTGTGTTTTCTTGATGTTAACTTATAATTCTCACCATCGGCAAAAAATTAATATAATAGCATTTATAGAATGGATAGTGGAATTTTCATAATAATTGACATGATCAATACAATCACTCACTTCCCCATGTGAAGCATTGGGGGAAAGATCTGATGCTATAAACAGTAATAAGAGACATTTAAGAGGGACTTAAAATCATCACCATGCTTAATGCTGGTGATGCTGAAACAGCAGAATTGCATTTTCTATTATGCTTTGTTTCTTCATTTAAGTAGTTTCATTTCTACTACCAAATTTCAGCAGATGATTTTACTACATCTTTAGTCTTGTATTTATTTTTGCCTTTACAATTTGTGTGGACTATAAGTGAATTTATCTCTCTTTTAATTTTGAGACTTAAAATCTCCAAAGTAATAAAAGTGAAACCTGTTTTTATCTTATATTTAGAATAATTTTTTGGAAAATACTTTGCAAGCTGTGTTCATGGTTTGTACTGCATTTCCTATCACTATGCCAGTATTCGTAAAGTGTTTCCCTTTTAATGTTTTGGGACAAATTATAATTTTTTCCCTATTGAAAACATGTTGAATGCTTAAAGCAGTTCTATTAAAGTTTAAAATGGATGACCACTTTTTCAAATTCCTATTACATCTGGAAAATATTAATTTTAAATTTGTTTAGGTCTCACTGTTGACTTCTTCCAACATTAGATTCCTTTTGGAGAGCTGCATAACACAGGGATGTGGGTAAGGCATGGCATAGTATTCCCAAAAGTACAGTAAGGGTCAGGTCCACAGATCCTGAGCAGAAAGGTCCAATCAAATATGGTTTGGCCTCAGGTAGGTGTAGGTTTTTTGCAGTTGTCATAGCTTATTCCAGAGGTCTGGTTTTTATTTACATTACTTTCCATTCTTTTACATTTTAGGTGGTTGCCTTTTTGATGAGCCATATAGCACATGTGGATATAGTCAAGCTGAAGGTGATGACTTCAATTGGGAGCAGGTGAACACCTTGACCAACCCAACTTCCGATCCATGGATGCCATCAGGTTTGCTTTCCGTCTTAAGTTTTCTTTTTAAAATAAAAGGCACATGATAATCTTATTCATAGTCTGTGTTAGGTTGAATGAGTGAAGGTGCCAGTCCTTGGGTGTGGGCAGTCAAAAGTTGGATTTGCTGGTAGGGGTGGTATAATTAAGAGAACCAATTGTAAGAGTTTTAACTTCTCTCCCTTTGAAGCCTGACTAACGTTTACTTCCTTTGTGTTTGGGAACACTTTAGCTAGATTAATGGGCAATGCCAGTTGATCCTTCTGTAATCAGCAGATATTGGAAGTTGATTGTTGTCTGTCCTGGCAAATGTATGTAATGGATGGAACTCTAGGTGAGGAAAACAGATGGTATTCTTCATCTATCCCGGATAGGAGACCTTGCAGGTGGCTTAAGTTTGCTCCCTCGGGGTCTCGCTTGGCACCTGGGAGATCTAGGGGGACTGCCAACGATCTTGAAAGTGTTCTTAATGTAAAATGCTGATATTCTTTCTACTTTAGAAAGTGCTTAGTGAATTTTCTGATGACTGAAAGACACGTGTCCCATTGAACACTGGCAAAAATGCTACTTCTATGGAGGGAAGAGTGGGAAGATGGTGACTAGTGAATTCTAATCAAATTGGCACTTGATCAATTCAGTGGCTTCCTTTTCAGGCTGCGATGTTGAACATCCCTTTAAAATTTGTTATACAAATGGGATGATAAGTGTGCCCCATTCAACATTCAAACTATAAAACATTTTATTCTGATTTGGATCTCAAAACAATTTTTATACTTTTAAAGGACTATAATGTTTTTCATTAATGTTCCAAAGTGTAGCAATAATTACATTTACTAAGTACTCTAGTAAAGGTAGCTTTTAAACATGATGAGACATAGAGTTTAATGTTGTTCTCACTAAGCTTTAGTGGGTATGATGCCCACCTTGATCCTGCCCTTTCCTTCCCACAATTAACTCCTTACAATTTCAAAGAAAGGGAGTATTGAGTTCTTTAACCTGTGGCTTTACCAGACTTCAAAACCTTTCTAGTTCTTGGTTATTGCCCTTCTGCTCACATCTCTTGTATGCATGTGTGCTTTTGAATGGGTCTGTCTTTGATCAGCAGTACACTTTAGTTGGTTTTTCAATTTCCATCTCCTTCAATCTTGTCAGCAGTGGAGAGAGGAGAGAGGACACAGCTCTGCTGCCCCAGTGGCACTGTCTATTTTCCCAAACAGGTTTTCCACCCTGAAGGCTTTTGGTCTTTTTTTTTTTTTAAGTCTCACTCTGTCACCCTTGGTAGAATGCTCTGGCATCATCATAGCTTACTGCAACCTTAAATTCTTGGGCTTAAGCAATCCTCTTGCCTCAACCTCCGAATAGCTTGGTCTACAGGTGCTTGTCAGAATGTCCAGCTAGTTTTTCCGTTTTTAGTAGAGACAGGGTCTCACTGTTGTTCAGGTGGTCCACCCACCTCAGCCTCCCAAAGTGCTGAGATTACAGGTGTGAGCCACCTTGCCCAGCTCTTTTTGGTCGTCTTCCCTGTCCAGAGAGGGCTGGGGTGGCTCAGGCCATCAGAAGGCCTGGGTCCTAAGATTTAATCCCAAAAGAGTTCTCCACAAGCATGCACTCATACTTAACTTTGTTTATCATTTTACCATCTGGTGAAAATTTTATAGATGCTAATATTGGGTAGTTGGTTTCATTAGTGTGGTTCTTCAGATTGAAGCATAATTTGGGAAAACTAACTTTTAAAAAGAAGCTCAAGTATATTTAGCCTCTGCTGATTTTATTTTTGGTGAAAGATTATCTATCTACCTTCATTAAAGAAAAAGCCAAAGGAATCCCTTCTTGTCACCATCTTGTCCTTTCCTTCTTTCTCATGTCTTACACTACCATCTTAGACTGCTTTGTCAGCGGACAGGTTTCTAGCAGAGCCTATTGATCTTACACTACCATAGACTACATTGTTGGAGGATGGGTTTCCAGCAGAGCCTCTTGATCTTACACTACCATCTAGACCACGTTGTTGGAGGATGGGTTTCTGGCAGAGCCTATTGATCTTACACTACCATCTTAGTCTGTGTTGTTGGAGGATGGGTTTCTAGCAGAGCCTGTTGAAACAGTGGTAATAAAGCTCCAAGCCCTGATGTGTCCTAGAACAACCAGTTAAATAATTGATGGAACAAAGAGGAATTGACTTTGTCAACATATGGGCTTTGAAGCCTCATCTGTCTTGGAAAGAATGAAGTAGAGCTATGTACATGTTTTGCTTTAATTTGTTATACTTCTATTGACTAATAGAATACATGGTGATTAACATTAGGCCTTTGTAGCTTAAGTGACGGACCCGCCGTCCACTAGCAAGGTTCTGAGGAGGGGGCGCTGGGATGAAAAAAGACACACACACACGTAGGGTAATGGACTCAGTCAGGCTGAGCCTAAGACTGAGACAACACTTTATTTTGACACCATGCTTTTATATTCTCACCGGGAAAAAAGGTCAATTAAGGTTCTCTTTGGCATTCTCTTACTCGTTGGGAATTGCTGTGCTGCTTACCTTAAAACTGCCTTGCTGTTTATCTCTAGTCCTGAGTATCTGGACTTTTTACTCCCTGTTTTGGCCTCTGCCAGTTTCTTCTCAGCGAAGGTCAAACCTCAGCCATAGCAGGAGCAAAAGTGGGGGGAGTCCCCCGCGGCTTCCCACACTTAAGGTCTCTTCTAACACTTTCATCAGGTCCTTCTGTTTTCTAACAGCTACCAAAGGTGCGCCTTGGGCCCTCCCGTCCCCCCAGCTCATTATTGGGACATGTGGGTGGTTTGGGAGCAGCATGTGAGGGAGGACAGAGAAGGCCCAGCAGCCCCTCTGTCCTCTGACTGTCTTTATGTGCGTGGGTGCAGATGAGACTTATGAAAATTCGTAGTTGTTTCATCACATTAAATTTCTTGACACAGTAGAGAACTTCAGATACTTGTATTTCTTTTTCTACTACTCATGAAAGAAACTTTAGTCATTAAAAAAAATTTTGAGCCCTAGTACTCATACATGCTAAATGTGATGCTAATTATTTTGGAAGGTAAAGGATTATACGAAATGATTCTTTCTCTTTAACTTACCTACTTGGGAAAAAAGTTTAAAAAATAAAATTAGTGAAAAAATCTAAAACGATACGTAATTAGGTGTGCTGTATAGACTGGAAGTGTTCTCTGAGTGGTTTTCGTAGTGTGAGCCCGATATATTGTAAAAGGATGTAGAGTTGTGCCCAGCTGACCTGTTTCCCCAAAGTGAGAAGTTTAAATTCTCAGTGTAATATTATTAGAAATAGGAAAATATCACATTATAAACTTGCATATGCTATCCTAAGATACAGATTTAAAAACTGAGTTTCATATATATGTATACACATACACACACATAGAGAGGTTCTACTACATATATACGTATATATACATCTATCTGTGTCTGTGTATATAATATATAGTAGAACTTCTGCAAGTTGACCACCCAAGCAAGGGACTGTAACAATCTGGTCCACATATGGAGGTGGTCAACGTAAGGAGCTGGGCCTGCTGTACTGATATGTACATATGGTGTGTGTCTGGTCTATGGAAGTTAGGTCAGCCGTAGAGGTTCTACTGTATATGTATATATAGCAACATGTTTTAACATACTACCCAGTTTCAAGGGTTTTCTCTTTTTTCCTCTCCATTTTCCCTTCTTTTTTTCCCCATCAATATTTGCAGTATAATCTATTCCTTTCAAAAGCAGATTACAAAGCTAGTCTTCTAATGCTAACACAGAAATGAATTTTATGAATGTCTCAGGTTACATATGTAGCAAAATCAAATAGAACCATAGCTTTCTGAGCATTAATTTTTAAATTTTTTACCACATTGCTGATTTGTTCCTGCATGGGTATGTGTATTTGGTTCTGTAATGCCTGACCAAGAGCTGGCAAACTACGTCCTAATGGGCAAATCCAGTTTGCCGCCAGTTTTTGTGTGGCCTGTAAACTAAGAAATGGTTTTTACGTTTTTAATTGGTTAGAAAAATCCAAAAAGAATTATGATATTTTGCCAATTGCAGTATCCATGAACAAAGTTATTTTTCTTTTTGTGATTTTTTTTGGTTGTTTTGGAGATAGAACCTACTGTGTCACCCAGGCTAGAATGCAGTGGAATCATCATAGCTCATTGCAACCTCAAACTTTTTGGGCTCAAGTGATCCTCCTGCCTCAGCCTCCCAAGTGGCTGGGACTACAAGCATGTGTCACCATGCCTGGCTGATTTTTTCTATTTTTCTTTATGTAGAGACGGGTTCTTACTCTTGGTCAGGCTGGTCTTGAACTCCTTGCTTCAAGCAGTCCTCCCACAGTGCTAGGATTACAGGCAGGAACTACCATGGCCAGCCCATAAACTAAGTTTTATTGGCAAACAGCAATACCCATTTGTTTAAATATTGTCCGTGGCTGGTTTCAAACTGCAAGCTGAGTTAAATATTTGTGACAGAGACCTTTTGGTCCACAAAGTCTAATGTATTTACTCGCTGACTCTTTACAAAACTAATGTTGCCAATCCTTATCTTACACCATTTTGTTTTCAGAGTATAGTCGTTGGTTTAGACTCTTGGTTTATATTGTTATTGTTTCCTGCATTTATATTATAATTATTAATATACAAGCATTTTATGTTTTATTTCATTTTCAGATTGTGTGTTTTCCAAATATTAGGCTATTAAAATTTGTAAGAAAAAAGAACATGATTAGGGATTTTTCTGTATCTTTCCATTATATTTGCTATGTAATGAAAAAATATTGTGATTTTTATTTTTATTATTTATTACCAAAATATTTGTCATGCTACTATAATTCTCACAAGCAAATAATTCATCAAGATGAATTTTAAAGTTACAACAGTGGGAGACTAAAATTTTTACTCTAGTTTCTAGCTGTTTACTTTTTCTGTGTCATTTTTCTAAGTCAGTGCTTTCGTGTGTAGTATTTGTTTCCGTGTATTCATATGTGAGGTTACGTTTAACCACATTTTTTAAGAATTTAAATATTGTTTGGTACTTTATGTCAGCTGCCTGAAAACTACTCTGAGGCTGTGAGCTTAGCTCTGGAAATACATATTTAGGGCAAGTAAATACCAAATGTTACTTAAATTTTTGTATGTCAAGTCGACATTCGTGTGATAGTAAGTTAAACTTTTGCAGCCAGCTCTGAACCATAACAGTTTTCTTGATGACGCTATCTGTGCTCTTTTATAGGTAAGTGTGTGGTTTGTTTCTCCATTAGCAATGGGGTAATTTCATTAGGAATACAACTCTGAGCATGAGATTCTTGATTAAGAATCCAGACAGTAACCTAGTCCACTTTGTTAGCACTAGTGCACTCTGCCACTTTATGTACTGTAGCACACTGAAGAAGAATCAAACAATTACATGATTTGACAGTGGTAGATTTTTAAATATTTTGGTACTGCACAAGATTTGTACCTCCATAGTCCAGTTCTATAAAATTCATATTTAATAAGTTCTATATCTTAAATATAAAAATGGGACCCTGTTTTATTTTAAAAAGAAAAAATTTAAACAAAGCCCTGCCATAGTATTAAAAATGTATAGGTAGCTTATAACCATTGCTATTTGATATCATAGAATTGACATTTGTTCATACCCCACATGGTTCCCTTAAGTTACCATACCCCTAAAAAGACTGTAATTAAGTGACATTGTATCCCAGTGTTGGGAAAACATAATCGTCTTAGTGCTTTTCCAGGTAGTTTAGCACGTGAGTATATAGAACTCATTTAGCTTTCCACGTCTTTGTTTTACATATTGGGAACTGAGAACGACGATGTTGCTAATTTTTGTGGAGATGCTGTGACTGAGAATTGAATGTGTCTGTCAGGACTCACATGAAAGGCAGAGACAGGAGTTCCAGGCTGGAGTAGCAATGTGTACACTTAGTGTGATGACCCAGAAAATAGAAAAATGACTACGTATATTTGTTTAGAGTGGATTTCATATTTGGGAAAGAAGATGGATTGACAGACAAAGTAATTGAAGTTTTCCTTTGGGTGCATTTATCAGACACATTTTCCTTGTGCTGAGGAAGGTTCTCCTGTTTATTACACTTGAGGGCTTATACAGGGCTTCGTGAGTAATGAAGAGAAGATGACTGTGGGCTTGAAAAGATGTTTTCCCCCTTAAATTCCACTGTGTATCCAGGGAGAAATATTTTTGGCATAGAGTATTCAGACAGTTGTCTAATTATCTCATTCATTCTTACAATCAGTCAACATTCAACAAATATTTATTAAACACCTGTTATGTGCTGAGCATTGTTATAGATTCTTGAAGATTCTTCACTGAGAAATGAAGATTCCCCTTCTCAGTGCACCTGACATTCTCAGCCTGATAAGGTCTTTCTTGGATGGACAAAAGATTATATGCTGTAATATCATGGTTTTCTCTTTTATTAATGACTTTCTGCTGGTGAATATTTAAAATCTAGCTCATTAGACCCAGCACCCCAAAGCATCACATTTAGCTTTCCTATATGCTTTGTCCTTTTAAAAAGTAAAACAAAAGCCAGAACAAAAAAGTCTAAATCATGGCTGGGAGCAGTGGCTTACATCTGTAATCCTAGCACAGTGAGAGGCTTAGGTGAGAGGATCACTTGAGGCCAGGAGTTTGAGACCAGCCTGAGCCATGAGTAAGACCCAGGTGTGGTGGTGCTTGCCTGTCGTCCAAGCTACTTGAGAGGCTGAGGCAGAAGGATTGCGTGAGCTGGAAACTTTGAGGTTGCAGTGAGCTATGATGAGACCACAGCACTCTAAGTAGACCAGGCGACAGAATGAGACTCTCTCAAAAAAAACAAACAAACAAAAAGTCAGAATCAAAGCTGGGGTGGGGTTCT
The DNA here is from genome assembly GCA_963574655.1 of Perodicticus potto. Taxonomy (NCBI): domain Eukaryota; kingdom Metazoa; phylum Chordata; class Mammalia; order Primates; family Lorisidae; genus Perodicticus; species Perodicticus potto. The sequence continues at coordinate 14,032 of CAUYRH010081492.1, forward strand.
TGCCTGTAATCCCAGCACTCCAGGAGTCTGAAGTGGGTAGATTTCTTGAGCTCAGGAGTTTGAGACCAGCCTGAGCAACATAGTGAGACCCTGTCTCTACTAAAAAATAGACAAACTAAGACAAGAGGATTGCTTAAGCTCCCAAACTTGAGGTTGCTGTGAGCTATAATGCCATGGTACTCTGGTCAGGGCAGCAGAGTGAAACTATCTCCAAAAAAAAAGTCAAAATTGTAGGCACGTAGCGACTTTATTTCCTGATCGGCCTGCCTTGTATAACAGAGTCATCTTATACACACGTATGTGTAAATGACACTGAGTAGTTGACCAGATTTGCCTTTTGCTCTTGATTTGATTCCTGGAGATTGGGTGGTACTGGAGACTGAAGTTCAGAGACGGAAAGCTTGACGCATGCAGGCTTACCGGTGAGGAAGACAGCCTGCACTTTTGTTCTTTTGAGTGCCCCTGAGTGATCCTCCCATGTGAAAGCCTGCATCTAGGAAAGGGGCTGGTCTTGAATCCCAGGTGTAGAGCTGAACTTGAAGCTGTCTACCACAGGAGCCGCAGGCCCTGCCCCTGGAGGGTGTGGGCGCCACCACTCCTAGCGTTGATCTCCGGCAAGTTCTGAAGCTCTCAGTTTTACTGTCTTCTCATCTGTAAAATATTAGGTATTAATTAATATATGGGCCTGACTAAAGCAGTAGTTTCTATCTTCTTGAAGATTAAGTCCCATGGAGGAAGCCAGGAGTCACTTGAAGAGCAGAGAGAATATGCTCTAAGGATGGGCACGCTAACACCCACAAAGAGAAACTAAATCAGGGTAAGGGCCTGGAGGGCGATGGGTGTGGCAGACAGGTTTTCCCAGGGGCCCGTCTTTGAAAAAATACCTGACTCTCAGAGCCAGGAGGCTGTAGAGCAGTTGTTCTCAACCTTCCTAATGCCTTCATGAAGTAGCAACAAAAATAATTTTGTGTTTGGGGGTCACCACAACATGAGGAACTGTATTAAAGGGTCGCAGCATTAGAAAGGTTGAGAACCACTGTTGTAGGCGTTGAGTGATCCTGGGGAGAGAAGGGCAGGAACAAAGCCCTAAGGTGGGTGTGCTGTGCTGGAGGGAGAGGGGGTCATATCATGTAGCACCCTGAAAGCCAGGGGGAGATGCTTAGCACCTACCTCATGAAGATTTTGACCAGATGACACCCAATAACCCACAGCAGGAGCTAAGCCTCAAACTCAGCCCAGCATAGTGTTCAAGAAAGAAATGTATTCTTCTTGTTATTAAGCAGTTTTTCCGGGGGGCACTTTGGTATGAATTAATCTTTTAGCTTAAGTTTGAGTCTCCACGAAGAAGGCAGTTTATGCCAGATTCTTATTTTACCTTCTAAATGCCACCATATAAGAAATAGGCAATGCAGATCTTGATATGTATAATTTTTGAATGGATTAAAAAAACCACATAAACCAAAAGAAATCCATTAAAATACTAACGATGTTTTTATCAGGATGGTAGGATTGGAGGTAATTGTCCCCTTTCTGTTTAACATACTTCCTTTATGATCAAGTCTAGCTTTATAATAAAAATCAGCACTTGCAATGATCTGGTGGGGGATCTTGTATTTGGCATTATTTTATTTGATTCTGAATAAATAATTCTAGTCACTGAACCCAGGAAATGAATAGTTTTATTGTCCTTTCTTGGGTATCTTATTCAAGTGTCCCATACTGATGTTCTTGCTCAACATACAGATGTAGTGAACATTCACTCTCCTTCGATCTTACTCAGATCACTTTGGTGAGCATTGGAAGGAGTTTCTACGTAGCTTTTTAACCGTGAATGATGAGACTCGGTGAAAGAAATTAGATTGCAGCTGTATCCTGTCAGTGGTTCTAAGTTACAAAATTTTAACAGCGACTTTATAGATGATAGTTAAAACCATTCAGGTCAGTGATCTATGGGAGCTCTTAGTTCACACATGGGTGTGACATGGGTGTGAACAAGTGCACGCCACTAAGTGGCCCCTGCTGGTTGTGCAGGGAACAAGGGTCACACAAGGGTGTGAGGGCCACCCCTGCACCGGCACTCCGGAGTGAAAGTGATGGTGCTTATTTCACGTGAATTAGGAAAGAGGCAAGATTTTAGTTCCTTTTGCTCCCTGGTATGTTTTTTGCCCCATTTTTACAAATTATGTTGAAATATGCATAGTATAAAATTAGACCATTTTCAGCGTCCAGCGCATTATGTATGTTCATGTAGTTGTACAGCCACAACCACCGTCCATTTCCAGAACTTGTATGTCTTCCCTTTACTAACTCTGCATGCCTTGAAAAACAATCCCTCCTTCCTCCAGCCCCCAGTCCCTGACAGCCGCCATTCTGCTCCCTCTTTCTGTGACTGTGACTGTTCAGGCACCTTTTATGCACAGTAAGTGGAGTCATACAGGGTTGTCCTTTTGTGTCTGGCTTATTTCACTCAGCACTATGTTTTCAAGTGGTTCAGATTTTCTGTGCAAGGACTTTCAGAGATTGAGGCAGTCATTCTTTTAAAAAGTGTTTTGATTTTTAATATCTCACTGTTTTAAGGGGATCCCTGTAAGTTGTATTATGTATGAGCACTTATTTCAGAAGTTTATGTTTATTGTTCAACAAATGTTTTCCTTTAAATATATTCCAAAAATCTGTCATAGATGATTGGAAACTTCTAAAAAAAAAAGTAAGAATAATGGCTAGCTGTTTTTTTAAAATATTTGCTAAGAAGTATACAAATTAGCCTGTGTATATAAATATGCGTTTGAAGAGTTTTATTTCTTGCTTAATTTCCTGTAAAATTGTACAGAGTGATGTCATAAGAGTTAATCTGACCCCAAGTAATGGCATAAACATATGGGCGGTCATGACAGATGCTGTGGATCTTTTTGTTAGCATGTGAGTAGAGGAGGGGTGAGAGGTGGGACCAGTGAGGACCAGGGCGGACAGCAGTGGTGTGGGTATTATACCCAGCCCGCAAGCATCACACTGAGGATGTGGGCAGCCCTCGTGTCCTGTGTGTTCCCCTCTCTGGGCTCCACAGCACAAGGCACTTGTGTTGAACTGGGCCAGGTTCCTGGAATGAAGAAGCCCATCTTGGCAATAAGCGTCAAGAAAGGGGATCGTGAGTTTCGAAGGGACATTCAGGCATAGTCCCTTAGTCTTTGGAGACTACAAAAAGGGTGGTGGGTGAGATGGAGCCGATTTGAAAACCAGAAAGCCCAAGGCCTGTGGAAGATTTGTCATTTGGGCCCAGAGAAAATAGCCTTCCTTTATGTGAGGTAGAATCCTTGGCATCACAAGGGCTTGGTGTGGGCCATTGCTGTGCTGGCTGGCCCAGCACACTGGCAGGTGAGTGGTGGCATTAGAGGGTCCCTCACGCTGACACAGGAGGAGGAAAGCCTTGGAAAGTCTGCGTGGCCTGAGAGTTCTGGTCCACCGCGTTCTCACTCTTCATGGCTCAGACCAAATCATGGCAGGATCCCCCTTAAACACTTCCTGGACTTGCCATGGTCCAAGAAATTGAAGCACTGAATATATATACACATTTTTAGGTCTGGATTACTCTTTTCACCTTAAGACAAGGAAGAAATGGACGTTCTTCCCAGTGTGAAAGTCGATCATTTGAATTGGGTCATTCTTGTCATACCCAACTAAAATCGTTGAGAAGCTGTGGGAAAAGCACTCAGGACACATAACATTGCTCCAAAAATATAATTCTCTGCAAGCCTGGCTGCTGAAACTGCTGTCTATAACTTGAAACCAGTTTTATCTAATCATTGTTTAAATGACCTGCTGCAACTTTAAGACTTTAAGCTTTTACTCACTGCCATCCTTCCAATCAGCGCTTCTTGGTTCCCCAGACCCTTGGTAGTCAAAGAACTCTGTCAAGGGTAATATGTAACCTTTCTCTTTTTACAAAACCTCCAACCTTCTCTTTGTTTTTCAGACATATGGATCTGCATGGATGCCCCAAATTGCAATTTTTTTTCTTCCCAAATAAAATGTTAAATTTAGAGACTCATCTCTGCATTTTTATTTTTACTTGGACACCGCTTTCTGAGCACCTGCTGTGTGAGAGGCACTGTTCCAGGCCCTGGGGATGCAGTGATTAAGCAGCCGGCAGTCTCCCAGGACTTACAGACGTGGTGTGGTCCCTGAGGGCTCCATTTGACTGCTCTGAGCTTGAGGAGGTTGCTAACCAGATGGACACCAGTGTCATGAGGGCCAGTGGAGGGCCTCCAGGAGGAGGCGGCCCCTGAGACGGGGCACAGTTACTTGAGGAGTGAGGCCCAAGCTGGTGGGAACACTAGACAGAGGAGCACCTTGTCCAGAGGCAGTGAGAGGTGGGGAGGGGAACAGGTGTGCACAGGCTGCCTGGGAAGCTGCAGCAGTGCAGAGAACACTGACCCCGGAGCAGAGAAGGGAGACATGACATGCTGGAGAAAAGACTCTTTTCAAGGCTCTCCGGTAAGAAAAGGAGTGATTTGACCACTGATTTGTGGCAAAGGGATGAGAAAAGAAAAATTGAACTGAGTATATGTTGAGGAAAACTCAAAATTTCTGATAAGAATATACAAGAAAAGCAGTAATAAGGAAATTAGGTTAGTAGATAAGTACCAAACCCATGTGAGTAAGTAGGAGAATGCCCTGTTCTTGGGAGATTTGTGCTGAAACGTTGAAAGGTGTACGTGTTAGGGTGTCTGTGCAGTGTGTTTGTGTGTTGCGAGAAAGAGAATGTGCAAACATGGTAGGACGTTAACGATTAAGTCTGGGGGAAGTGTGTATTTTTATACCACTTTCTCAACTTTTTCATACTTTTGAAGCTTAAGCAAAATTTGCAGAGTAAATGTAGGGCAACAAAATACAGTGCCATGCCAAGGTGATTTTTATCTATGAGTGCATTTTAGGCCAAATGCTACTTTGTCAATTTGCATTGAAAATGTTTATTTAAAAAATCCAGGTTGGTACTCTGGGAGAGTGAGGTGGTGGGTGGTTGGCCTGCCTGAGCTCAAGAGTTTGAGATCAGCCTGAGCAAGAATGAGACCCCATCTCTAAAAATAGTGTTTCGGTGGGTACCTGTAGTCCCAGCTATTGGGAGGCTGAGGCAAGAGGATTGCTTGAGCACCAGAGTTTGATGTTGCTGTGAGCTCTGATGCCACAGCATTCTACCCAGGGCAACAGAGTGAGACTCTGTCTCAAAAAATAAAAAATAAAAAATAATTAAAAATCCGAGTCGAACCATAGCTTCCCTTTCTGAGCGTATTGTGGTGATCATTGACCTTACTGGCAGGGTTTAACAGAGCTGATAGACTTGCATAACACCAATTTGGAGTCACTAACGTAAGGGATATAATTTTAGGACTTTCTAAAATAGGACAAATGCTTCACGCTGTGGTTTTATGCCCCAGTGGGTATCTCATATATAAAGATCCTTATTCTATTGGTAGATATTTTGGTGGTTAACTGAAACTTTGTAGGAAGATGCATAAGGAATTATTACATTTTATTTTTGGATCCATGCTTGCATTCATTTGTATCCTGTCCATCACCTGGGCTGAACACACAAAAAAAAGTATGTGGAATTTCTTGGCAGACTCCATTAAATGATTGTGCAGATCATTATTTTAAATAAGTGGCCTTTAATGCATAAGTAACTGATACCCTATTCTAGGAAATTATGATGAATTCTATTGTAAAGTGATATTTAGAAGCTTCAGTGGTTGATAGAGAAATAAATATGGCTATTTAATTAATTGTCTTCTGGACAATCATAATGCCTCTCCCCGGTGGCCGGACAAATTGAAACAACTGATTATGCAGCAGGAGCAAGTGACTGAGTTGCTGTGCGGGTAGGATATTAATAGAGTGGCATTTTAGGAGAGGATGTCACTGAAAATTTGTTTTGCACGTGACCAGTTCTTATTAGTATGCTTTAGGTTCTCTCTCACAAGGTGTTTCTTAATTGTCTATTTCCTTGTTCCTTCTAGGAAACGTGAGAAAGGTTATCTTTTATATTTATTTGGTTACCTGTAGAAAATGTATAAAATATTGAAATCCTTGGCATAGGACTTGAAGGTACGGGTGGGTGTGGTGCAGTGCGTTTTAGAGTGGGTATAAATTCCTAAGTTTTCTAGGAGTCATCCTGGGAAATCTCACCATCCTTTATGCTCCTTTTCATCCCCGCTGAATTTAAGACTCAACCTGTTAGATGCACACCTTGTGGAAATGCTGTCACCTCCCTAATCTTACTCTATAAACAAAACATCCCTTTATCCTGCTGGTTGTCCTGGCTTGCTGTGGAGTGACAGGCTGCAATTTACCAGTAGGTCAGCAGCGGAGCTGATGACAAGTGACCTTTCTAGCACTGCAGTCAATGCTTGTTATTTGGAAAACAAAATGATACCGTTTGTATTTTTTAGCAGATGGGTCTTTGGGCCAATCCTCCATTGACATGCGAATGTGTTACTTGGGCTGGAGGAGTCAGTTCAGACAAGAATGTTAATTTATTTGAATTGATTTGGGTCTTGCTCTTATAAGAAGGTGTTGGACATTTGTTGATGGCCCAAATTATTATAAATAATTGGTTTTATGCATCAAAGGCTTTTAGAGCGTCTGTTTTACACAATAGCATTCTATGCTAGCTTCAGCAAATAGTGACCATAATATATTTTGTATATGTTTGAGTTTCTCAGTTGTTTTGAAAAAAATCACATAAATGGGCTTGTATCATATTTAAATAGTCTCTTTCCATGTTTCCTGAAATACGTTTTGTGAGGCCCCATGAAGAGTCAGGAGGGTGAATAACTTCTAGAAAAGATGCTAGGAAGAATTAGCTGCGTTATATAAGGAGTTAGCCTTTGTGGTAGTCGGTCGTGTTGTTTAATAACTGCTTTCAGCTTTTACTTTCTAGAAACAGGGGAGGACCATGCATTTCTGTTGCCTTTGATTTAGATGTTATCGCACCGGGGTGAAATGTGAGTGGAAGTAACATGTGCCACTTCCAGGCAGAAGCTTCTAGAACCAGGACGAGAGTCACCACCTTTCCTTCTCTGCCTTAGCGATTGTGGAAACAATGAAATGCTTTTAGCCTTGCTACCTGAGTAAGGAAGATGTAGAAATGACCCCCCACCACACACACAGTCAGATGACAGCAGTGGGCATGTGCCTGAGTGAGAAATAAACTTTGCTGTGTTGTGCCACTAAGATTTGGGGGTTGTTTGTTCCCAAACTCTCAGGTTTTAGGACCCATTAATATTCTCAAAATGTTTTGCAACATTCTAACAGCTTTTGTCCATGTGGTATTAACTATTGATATTTTCTGGATTAGGAATGAAAACTGAGAAGATTTGAACACACGAGTCCCTAAGTATCCTTTCCACTGGACACCACAGCAGTGATGAATACTTGTGAGCATTTGAGGATAAAATGGAAATAATAAAGTCAAACAATGTCTTATTATTATTATCATGAAAATGGATTTTAGCATGTGGTCTCTCTCAGAGTCTCAGGGATTTTAGGAGTCACTGTCATACACCTCCAGAACTGCTGACCCACCCCATCCTGAGTGATGTGATTTATAGTGAAGGCTCAGGTGATAGGGAAGGGAAAGAAAGAAGGGGAAAAAAGATTTTGGAGGCCTTGCAAAAGGACATCCCTGAATGTTGTAATTCACATTTTCTTTGTGAATAAAGAGAGCATGAATTATAAATAGCTCATTCCTGTTATTGAGAGGTAGCCTATCTTTATACTAACAAGTACCCATTTCACAGTTTTGTGTAAAGCCACATAACAGTGTGTGAATATTATTAATTATATGAAAGTGAAGTTTATGAAATATTTTTCTCTAGAAAAAGTTAGAAATGAGATTAATATTCATATACTTGAAATTGGGTATAGGCTTTCTGGAAGATAGAGGGTTGGATAAAGTGAATTATTTAAACTTATATATGAGTGAGCCTATTTAAATTTATTCAGTGGTGCTGCTTCTGAGATTTTTAAGTATGGAGCTGTCACTTATATATATTGTCATAAAATAATTTCTACCCATTTTATTATGAAGTGTATAGTGACAAAGTGATATAAAGATGGCGAAACATATTTCAGGGACACTTGGGGCATTTCATATGGATGGATAACAAACCCCACAGGAGAATTCATCAGTCACACGCCTTCCTTCAGGAGTCTGCTAATGTAAGGTAACACATTTATTTCCAAAGATATGCATTCTGACAGAATTTTCTAATATTTAAAGGCATGATATAAACATTTTCTGAGGGTTATGCTAATATATCCATGGAAAGCATTATCAGGGAGGCTTGTGATCTTTATAGATTTATCCAGCTATTAGAGACAGTTACTATTTACGCTTGAGGAAGAAGACATTGCAAATAGTCTTTCTAGCTCTTTGATTCTTCTTTTTTCAGTAAATACTTAGGAAGTACCTGCTGTTTTTATATTCTATGAGATAAAAAATATATTGGAGGACTCACACGCAAGATTTCTCAGGTCACAAATTCCTGAGTTCAGCATAGGAGGCCAGTGCTTTACTTGACAGGAAGATTAAGTACTAAAATAGAATAAGGTACTGAATGGAAGCAAAAGAAATTAAATTCACAAAGTGGCACAGACACACTGAGGATTAATTTCCTCAACTAATTGGCTACCCATTATGGTGGCTTTTGAAGACTGGGACTCACTTTACAAAGGGGCTGTTATTGGGAGTCCCTAGTAGGCTGAGAACACTAAGAAGACTTGGGAGATGGAATCAAGTCAGCTGGAAGTCCACCTGCCCATGTGCTCTGGCTGGCATCTTCAAGAACCTGAAGATATATATAATTCTTCTTTCCCAAGTGTAATTGTACTTGTGCAGGGAAGGGTTACCTTCATCAAGAGAGAGTATATCTTTATGAAATGCCTATGTTCCATTCATTCACTGTTGACCCTGATGGTGAACAGTCTCATTTCAGCCTTAAAGTAATAATAGACTACAGTTGAGATTAGTACATGTTTTCTTTTTTCTTACCTCGGAAATGAAATGAGGGAATATTTTATTTTCTCGTTTATCTTGAATAAGATTTTTGATAAACATTAAGCCAAGTCACACTTTCAAATGTGGGCAATTCCTTAAGTCCCCCAGCAGATGGAGACGTGTAATTCTTCACTCTGTAATGGGACCTCTTTCTTCCTGTCCCAGGTGACTTCGCCAGATGTGTAGTTAAGAGGCAGCCTCAGGCTTTGCGGCTGAGCTGAGGACTGTGCCCTCCCGCACTTCTTTCCCCTCCTCTCTTTGGCCCGACAGAGAGTTCTTATTTGCTCTTGGGTTTCACAAGGCGTTTATTAACTGGTGACCTTCCCCAGTAGATAAGAGCAATATTTTCTGTAATAACATATTCACAACAAAGCACAGAACAGAGAATCTTCTGTGCTCCAGAGGAGCAGGTTTAAAATCCCACGTGAGCCTTTCACAGGCAACATCCTGCCCATGTTTTGATTCAGAGTGGACCCCAGAGGTCAGATCTTTTTCCAGCTAACTGGGGTGGACGTTGGTCACAGATTTCTGAGGTCCGCACAGGGAGTAGAGAGGCTATCCTCATTTGCCTCTTTGCATGCACACTGACACACAGAGAGAAGAATTTTAAAACAACCTTACTTTCAAAGGGTCTCTGATTCAGGTGATCTATTTTTTCTTTTGACCCTGATTCATTATTACATTATTAATACAAGTGTGTTGAAGAAGAGCTTGCTAAGATTTCATCTTTGACAAATTCAACAAACCTTTCAGAAATATTAAGTGGTGTGAAACCATTTAGAGTCAAGTTGCAATTCTTGCCTTTCTTGCTGTTTCTACTAAACCACTGGGGTATAATTAGTGGTTTTCAAATTTTTATGTCTAATGATTTCTAAGATGATAAGCTTTCCTTCAGTAAATTGAAAAGAAAAAAAAGTAATGTACCATCCTGAAGGAATTCATGGGAGTAGTTGCTAACTCTAAAGAATTGGAAGTGAAATTTGTTTTAAAAAAACATGCACAAAACAGCTCACTAACCAAGCAAATAGAGAAAAATGAATTGTGACCAAAGGCATTGCTCTTTAAGAAAGTTGGTAGTTCCTCATAATTTTTGTTGAGGATTTAATTTACAAATGTGTTGTTTTCCAAGCTAAATAATGAATTACATTCATGTGAGACATTTTCACTTATTTCGCAAGTCTTTATAAAAGCAAATGAGATGATTATTTCATAATGTATATTGACTTAATTGAAATAGTTCTTAGAATAGGTCACATCCAAATTCAATAGGCCCTTTGGTATAGGTCATTATTTTGAGATCAAAGAGTTTCCTAAAGAAAATGAAACTCTCTCTCTCTTTTTTTTTTTTTGCTAAGAATAAATATAATACAAAAATGTGTGTCTTAGTGTAATACCAGCTGCTGTGACAAACAAATTTCAAAATGTCGGAACCATAACACTTTAGACATTTATTTAGTGTGGTCCCAGACTGGGGGTAGTTGGCTTGGGGCCCTGTATGACACTGACATTAGCTGAAAAGGACTCTTTGATCCTCAACGTGTGTTTTCCAAGGTTGCCCTCAAGTGGACATCTGGATAGCACAGGAGAAAGTCCCTGGAGGATCTGTGTGGGAGCTAAGGGGAGGGGTTGGGGGCCAAGTCTAGAAGTAGAGGGAAGAGCAGTTGAGAGTATAAGTCTAGTGTGATGCACAAGAGACAGAAGAAAAGAGCATTTGAAGAGTATGAAGTCAGTTAAGTTCATGAGCTCATCTTAAAAAAGGTGCTGCATACCTCACTGCCGAATATCCCTACAGTCATCTTGAACGTACTCCTCTTGGGAAGCTATGCACCAATGCCAGTACCTAGTTCACTGTTCACAGCACTTTTTCCAGGATGATTGCTCGAACTTAATTTTCAGACCTCTTAAGACAACAGCTCTGATGACTGCTCCAGAAAAAGAGTTGCAAAATTTCTTTGAAGGGTGGGCTAGGCTCTGGCATCAGTGCATGGCTTCTCAAGGGGAACATTTTGAAGGTGACTGTAATGATATTCAGCAGTGAGCTATGAAGCACTTTTTCTAGGACGAGTTCATGAGCTTATTATTCGGCCTTGTAGCTGGTTGCCTTTGCCTTACTTGGCCTTAAAATTTTACTTAATAAAATGGTCCTGGTAAATGGTTGCAGGAGAAAATTACTAAAAATTGAATATAATGATTACCTTTTCATTTTATAAAGGAATACAATCTTTTTGTCTTTTTTTTTTTTTAAAGACAGAGTCTCACTTTATCACCCTTGGTATAGTGCTGTGGCTTCACAGGTCACAGCAACCTCCAACTCTTGTGCTTAGGTGATTCTTTTGCCTCAGCCTACAGAGTACCTGGGACTACCGGTGCCCACCACAATGCCCAGCTAAGGAATACCATCTTTTTAGAAACCCAATTAATTGACTAGAATAATGTTTTGAAAATTAACTTTATGATGTTTATTATGTCAGTGAAGAATTAAGCCATCATGAGTAGATAGATGTTATTCAACTAGATTATTTCCTAAGCTTTCTATTATTAAACCATTCCCTAATATTTGTATAAAATAGATATTCTCTTACCTTTACTTTGATAGGATAATTTCCCAGATACAGTGAAGATATATGAGCATATATTGCTACTTCAGTTAAGCAAATATTATTGAATAAATGTCAGCTTTCCCGGGGAAATCACTGTATATAACCTCTGTAGATAATATATTTGTCAAAAAAAATCAGTACTAAAAGTAAACAGATTTTTAATACATCTGAAGGAATTTCCAATAAACCCACATGCCAACCTATAATTTAAAGCTATTTGATACCAATAGGTGTTTATAGATGGCATCATCATAATTTTTGTAGATCATTCTTCATAGTGGTCTTGTGTGCTATATCTAATTCAGCTTTAAATTTTTCTAGCAGGAAGTGATTTATATTGGAGGTATGTAAAAAGTGTTCTGGCTTCTTTCCATAGAGGGAAAACCCTAGAAAGTGCACAGACAAGCTCTGGCCCCTCTGGTTTCTTCCCTTGTGTTTGGCTCTATTCCGTGTCACGTGGTTTTGCCTTTCTCCTGCCTAACATCCCTCTGAAAACATCTTCTCAACTTGCTGAGACTCAGACCCCTTGTTACACGGGCTTATATTCTCAAACTTTTGCCATTCATTGATGATATGATTCATACATAATAATTTTTAAAAAGGTTATTCACAAATTTTATTTATTTATTTATTTATTTTTATTCTTTTAATTTCAGGTTAATGTGAGGGTACAAACGATCAAATCACAATATTTGAACTTGTTAGGGAGAGTCCCTCTCGTAGCTCTGTCCTGCAGCCAAAAGTTTTGCTGTAGTAGACTGAGCACCATGCTGATAGGAATGGTCACTGGTTCTTAAGGGAGGCTCTGGGAACGGGACAATCTCCTGGCCAGCATGGAGACTTTTTGCAGCCTGGAGACAAGCCTTAAGCAACTTAGTGCTCTAACAAGGTAAGATCCGTCACATGTAATTAGCAAGCAGGTGTTGGACTTTGAACATTTGTGGTGCATCAGGGTGGGAGTGGAGCTCATGGGGAAAGAGCATGTAGCAATCCTTAAGCACGTAGCCCTTGTACGGGCACCCACCCACACCTGTTGTATATTGCTTCAATAAAAGGCAGTGGCGGAGGTTACTCGGGTCTGTCCTGCACCTATGGGGAGCCTCACCTCTTGCAAGCTTGTACTTTCAATCTGTGTACCGGCCGTTTCCTGCGCGCGGTGTCGGTGTGACATAGCGGCACTGACAGTGTGCCATATACCTCTGCATTGTGCCCACTTGGGGGGGCATCCCAAAGCCCCCTCCCCTGTCCTCCACCCTTGTTACCCCCCCCCCCGACTTGAATTGAAATGAATTTTTCTTCTATGTGGGAGTGGATTATTTCATCTACTGGCTTTATGTTAGTATCAAGTACATTGGGTATTTGCTTTTCCATTCTTGTGATGCTTTACTGAGAAGAATGAGTATATATATCCTTGATAAAGTTATTTTTGTTTTTCAGGGTGGATGCCTAGTTGTGGGATTGTGGGTTGAAATGGAGGATCTAATTTGAGTTCGTTGAGGATTCTCCATACTTCTTTCCAAAGAGGCTGTATTAGTTTCAGTCCCACCAACATGTAAAAGTGTTCCCCTCTCTCCATATCTGGTCCAGCATCTGCAACTTTGGGATGTGGGCTAATCTTACTGGGGTTAGGTGATATCGTAGGGTAGTTTTGATTTACATTTCTTTCATGATTGGGGATGATGAGCATTTTTTCGTGTTTGTTAGCCATTTGTCTGTCTTCCTCAGAGAAGGTTCTGTTCAGGTGTCTTTCCCAGTGATGGATGGGATTGTTAGCTCTTTTTTTGTTGATTGATTTAAGTTCTCTATAGATACTAGTTATCGAGCCTTTGTCAGATTTGTAATATGTAAATATTTTTTCCCATTCTGAAGGTTGTCTGTTTGCTTTGATTGTTGTGTTCTGAGTATGCAGAAACTTTTCAATTTAATTAAGTCCCACTTATTAATTTTTATTGTTGTCGCAATTGCCATGGAAGTCATCTTCATAAAATCATTTCCCAGGCTGACATCTTCAAGAGTTTTTCCCACAATTTCTTCTAGGATTTTAATCATTGCCTGCTGTATATTTAAATCTTCGATCAAACCTTCAAAGAAGAGCTTATACCCATGCTGCAGAGATTATTCCAAAACATTGAGAAGGAAGGAATCTTTCCCAACACGTTCTATGAAGCAACCATCACCCTGACACCAAACCCAGGAAAAGATCCAACTAAAAAGGAGAACTACTACCCAATTTCACTAATGAATATTGTTGCAAAAATACTCAACAAAATCTTAGCCAACAGATTATAGCTACACATTAAAAAATTATACATCATGATCGTCATGATCAAGTAGGCTTCATCAAAGGAATGTAAGGCTGGTTTAACATGCACAAATCCTTACATGTAATGCACCATATCAACAGAAGTAAAAACAAGGACAATATGATCCTCTCAATAGATGCAGAAAAACATTTGATAAAATTCAGCATCCCTTTCTAACAAGAACACTTAAATTCATATAGGCATAGGTGGCACATTTCTTAAGCTGATTGAAGTCATCTATTACAAACCCAGAGCTAACATAATACTGAATGAAGTAAAACTAAAAGCTTTTCACTTAGAACTGGAACCAGACAATGATGCCTTCTGTCGTCACTACTATTCATCATGGTTCTGGAAGTTCTAGGCAATGCAATCAGGCAAGAGAAGGATGTAAAGGGCATCTAAATGGGGGCAGAGGAGGTCAAACGCTCACTCTTTGCCGATGATATGATCTTGGAGCATCCCAGAGACTCAACTGCAAGACTCCTGGAAGTGATCAGGAAATACAGTAATGTCTTGGGGTATAAAATCCATGTCCATCAATCAGCCTTTGTATATGCCAGTAACAACCAAATTGAGAAACTCATGAGAGACACAATTCCCTTTACAGTAGCTTCAAAGAAAATGAAATACCTAGGATTAAACCTAACAAAAGAGGGGAAGAATCTCTACAAAGACAATTGTGAAACCCTAAGAAAAGAAATATTAGAAGACATTAACAAATAGGAGAACATGCCATGCTCCTGGCTGGGAAGAATCATCATTGTTAAATTGTCTATAAGAGCAATCTATAACATTCAGTGCAATCCCCATTAAAATAACAACATCAAGATAAAATAAAAACAAAGAAACAAACAAAAAAACCCAACATTATACTTTGAAGATTTGGAAAAAATAGTTCTTCATTTCATAGGGAGCCAGAAAAAATCTTGTATAGCCAAGGCAATTCTTAGTAATAAAAACAAAGCTGGAGGGATTACCCTACCAGACTTTAGGCTGTATTACAAGTCCACAGTGATCAAATAGCAGGGTATTGGCACAAAAATAGAGACACAGATATTTGGAACTGAATAGAAAACTAAGAGATCTTAGTTTAATCATGGCTGATAAACCCATCTGATCTTTGATAAACCCAACAAAAGCATACACTGTGGAAAAGAATGTCTACTTAATGGTGCTGGGAGAACTGTAAAATCACATGGAAAAGACTGAAAACCACAAATTCTAAAATAATTTTTGAAAAATTATATTTTACATTGGCAAAAATAAAAATGGTTTCTCACCAATGAAATAATTTTTTAAAAAATTTATTAATCATCTACATAGATGGCTCCTTGAGATGTTTTTCTATAGACTGTGCAAGGACCAAATTAAGGAATGCTCCACAAGTGAAGGAAGGAAATTTGGATATTTCCACTTGGAAATGATAATAAACAGATTCCCAGACCATAATCTGATGGCATACAGCTTTAGGAAAGTCTTTTTGGACTCTCTTGAAGGATTAGTGAATGGTTTCCAGTTGCTGTGGCTAAGCCCATTGGGAAGGTAGCGGACAGCACAGCAGTTGAGCTCCCTGCCCTCAGCACCTGCTGTGCGACCTTTTTCAAGTTACTGGACTTGTTTGAGCCTCGCTGCTTCATCTGTGAAATGGGGAGGATGTGACTCACATCATGATATTGTTATAAAAAGTAAACGAGAGAATTATACTTAGAACCATGTCTTATGCAAGGTCTAATTAATTATTTTCTTCTTTCATGGTTAATACTTTTAACATACCTGATAATTAGCGCTTTTTCTTATGTGTTCTCTTAAAATGTTTACTTTCCTTCTAAGTGACTTCTAAATGACAGGGTTGCTTGGTGGCAAGGCAGTTTTCCTCCCCCATTCTGAGTGTGCTAGATATGTGGTCGTTTGGAAATGTAGCTACAACGTGGTCATTTTTCTGCCATTCTCACTGTTTCCTTCAACAGTAAGTCAGGGCGAGGAGGCTTATTGTGTTGAAATCTCCCTGGGCGTGTCGGGGGGAGGGTGTAGGACGAGCGCCCCACAGGGCCTGGGCTCAGGCTTCCAGTGTCGTCTTCAGAAATGGGTAAACTTCATGACATGGAGACATGTGACCAGGATGCAAAGTAGAACGTCCATCATGTGACCAAATCGGTGCCTCAGGGCCGGACCACAGAGTGTACAATGAATTAGTACTTTCAGTGTATTTCATTACTTTGTTGTGACTGACATAACTATATTGCATTATAATTTTTGGTGTTTAAAGTGTTAATATTTGTAACATTTAAAACTCGTATCATGTTATCTTTTCCTTCTTTTTTTGATGTGCTAGGGACCTCAAAATACATTAGCAAGGGGCTCTGCCCCCCACCAACTGTTCCCTGGGAATAAATCAAATGTGGCAGCCAGGTGCAGCTCTCGCCTCCCTGGACTGGAACCTGGCCAGTGCTCCGGCAGGACTGACCTCAGAGGACTTTTCCCAGTCTGCAGCATGGCTCACAAAGCAAGGCTTAAATCCTTTTTTAAAATGCTCTTCACCTGTCTAAAGATTGGAGCTGTAAAGCAGCCCCCACGCGACCCTCACGTGTACCAAGAGCTGATCCACAGACCGCACTTAGTGGCTTCTCTGCTGGCAGGTATTCTGGGTCGTAATTGTCCCTCATCAAGTGCCTTTTAACTTTGTATTTCGGTGTTTGATAGGTGGCCAGCGGTGTCATTTGACATAGGAATTCTGCCAGGAGACTCTTCTACTTTCTCTCTGAGCAGAATGTGGTTCATAAGCCTTGCAGCTGTTTTTAGGAGCATCTCAGAGCATGATTTATACATTTTTTTTCCTTTGAGGAGAACAATACTAAATGGTGCCTCTGTGATTCTGGGTTCTTTTCATTTACTAACAACATTCATTAGGTTGGAGAGGAAATTAAAATGCTTATTCTGGAAAACTTCTATTGGATTACCCAGAAATGCTGTTTTGAGAATTTGGTAAACTTTTTATCATGCCATTATTTATGAAAGTTTTATGATGGTTAGGGGTGCGTTGCAGGTCAGGTGAAAACTGACCTTCAGACATTCGTCATTAGACTCCCTATTTGTACTTTCTCCATTTTGGCAAAATCTATGAAGGTGTTCTGTAATCTTCTAAAATCTATGAAGGCTTCAAGATGTTTTGGTAACAGCACTACTAATTTTCAGTGTATTTTTGTAGGTTTTATTCACCAAGATGTCATTGTGAACTTTAAAGTTCCTTATTATTTTTGTCACTACTTTGTATTTTAAGAAAACACTTTGGAAATGAGGATTCATCGTTGTGAATTTGGAGTAAAACACAACATGGCAGTCACAGGTACCAGATTTAACAGCCATGATTAGTAATAGGCCAGTGATGTAAATATGAGTTAACTGTGTGAACTGGCAACTTTGCTGAACTCGCCAAGACCAGTGCTGCAGTTAGTGGGCGACTCTTGTCCTCACTTGAGTCCCAGGCAGAGCTGCAGATCAGAGTACAGATCCCTGAGCTTTGAGTTTTGAGGAAAAGGAACATACACACTGTAAGCATAACCTTAAAATTGAAAAATAAAATGGCTTGAATTATGTTCAGGCTTAGACTATGTGGCTCAGAAAGGGTGGGCAGGAGGGCTGGGTGTGACCCTCAGCCTGCCTTTGCCTGGCGGACTAATCCAGAGGGAGGGGAGTCGCCCAGCAGGTCCTTCAGGGGCTGTGGTCCTGTCTATCACCCACCCAGTGCGGTGTCCCTGCTACACTGAGCCATTGCCAGGAGAAGGCTTGACGGCCCCTGCCTCGTCCGAGGCTAAATGGGTATAATTGCCCTTACTTCAGTAGGGTCTGTTACTGCTCTGGTTGGAGCAGTGTGTTCAGATTTCACACCAACACCAGAATCACTGTAACACAGTGGTTCACTGTTTGAAGCCAAATTAGGTAGTTGTCTGGTGAACAGCTTATGGTCACCACCAAGCTTGGTGACCACCAGAGACCCTTGTCGCATGGTGCGTTGAATCTGAGAACACCAGATGTAAGAGGAATTTTCTTTTTGTTTCCCTCTAGAGGCATGTATATAGTACACATGTAACTTACAGGAGCCAAACTATTAGTATCCTGACGGGATGACTAAACATGATCAGACCGAACAGAATGTAAAAAATGTTAAGTGTACGCAATGTAAAAAACATTCCTGTGCTTTACATCTGTGCCGTGTATGTGGATATAATGGCTTCAGCCTCTTTCCTCTGCAGTGGCTCAGTCACCCTCCAGGGATCACTAGGTAAGAGTTCAGGGCTTTGGGTGGTGCCTGTGGCTCAAAGGAGTAGGGAACTGGCCCCATATGCCGGAGGTGGTGGGTTCGAGTCCAGCACTGGCCAAAAACCACAAAAAAAAAAAAAAAGAGTTCAGTGCTTTGTCATGCCAATGCCAAGTGTCAAGGACAGAGTTACCTCCACTCATCTGCCTGAGTCATGAGGTTATTGGCTCCCCTAAACTGAAGCTGGAACACCTCCTTGAGTAGAGTGTCTGGAGCTGGGCTTCAATCAGTGCACATGGCCTTGTCCTCCCTCACCTGGTCTGCTGTCTGGAAGGACTTGCAGGTGCCTGGCCTCCACTGCCTCCCGCGCCTGCCTTTGCTCTTCATAACACTGCCCTTCCCTTCCGAGGCCCTCCACATATTTGTTCTCTGCGGTTTGGGCTCCCACTGCTTTCTGCAGAGGTTTCTGTGGTGCTGGGTTTATTTCTATCTTGTATTTATGTTCCCACCTCTGATGCTGGTCTTTCCCCAAGACACAAGATACTCCTGCACTCCAGGCAGCCTCTTCTTTTCCCCTTCACTTTCTTACTTGAAGATGACAATCTTGAGAAGAGTTAATTATGCAGATTGTCCAGCGTGGCTTCCCAGCTAGTAGCCTGTGAATTACTGTGGGCTTTTAGGCCATTGTCCAGTTCCTCCGAGAGTACTTAACTGCACATAAGCCTCATTTCCTCTGGCCTCCAAATCTGGGGGAGTACCACCGAGGGAAATGCGCTGTTACCTCACAGCAGCAGAATCCCTGGGATGATGAGATCCTAGAATCCTGCTTTTTTCCTGGCAAGGGCCTTGGTGGCTCCTGCAACATTGTGGGTAATCCCTCGAGTTCTTCAGCCACAGTTTTAGGAGTAGCTAATCTCAAACTCATTGTCTACAGCTGCTGCCGCCACCATTTCCTCAGGTCACACCTTCTCACTGGGGAGCCCCCTCTTTGCAGGACTTTGATTTTGACCTTGGTGTCTGCCTTGACTTCAGATATCTGTGTGCTACTTTTGTTAAAACAGGGGGAGGACTCACCCATTCAAGTTAGGGGTCCCAAGTTAGATGATCCTCTGATGTCTACTGGTTAAAGGTACCCTAGGGTTAAAGTCAGACATGAGTGAGTTTGTCAGTAAGAAAGGCTACTACACGGCAGTGCCTGTGGCCCAAAGAGTAGGGCATATACTGGGGGTGGCAGGTTCAAGCCTGGCCCCGGCCAAAACTGCAAAAAAAAAAAAAAAACAGAAAGAAAGAACGGCTACTAAATAGAATTCCAATGAAGGTAAGTAATTCCAAAAATCATGGAGATTGGTAATAAAACAATGTGAATGTATTTAACACTCCTGAACTGCACCCTTAAAAATGGTTAACATGGTAAAAGATGCTTTTCCAAGCTCAATCAGTATGCATTTAAAAAGTTATTTTTTTGGTACCATTTGCTCGTAATATTCTTGATATTTGATATTAGTAAGAATTTCTGTAATGTAATATTTCATAAATATTCATTTTTCTTTCACCACCCGTGGGCTTCTAGCTTTAGTTGTAAATATTTAGGCTGTGTTTCTGTTTGCAATTACATTTGTATTTTTAGTAACATACCTGACAGATACTTCAAACTTAGAATGTTCAATTTGGAAGTTTTGTTCCTGATTTGTATTTGCCAAGTTTTTTTTTTTTTTTTTTTTGGAGACAGAGCCTCAAGCTGTCACCCTCTGTAGAGTGCTGTGGCATCAGAGCTCACAGCAACCTCCAACTCCTGGGCTTAAGCAATTCTCTTGTCTCAGCTTCCCAAGTAACTGGGACTATAGGCGCCCACCACAACGCCTGGCTATTTTTTGTTTGTAGTTGTCATTGTCGTTTGGCAGGCCAGGCTGGATTCGAACCCAGGCTGGTGTATGTGGCTGGTGCCTTAGCTGCTTGAGCTATAGGCGCTGAGCCTGCCAGTGTTTTTGATGAGTTTATTTAAAACATTTGTCAAGACAACACTGTAGTTAAAAACAAATATCTCAAGTACCCAGCTTTGGCTTTGATTTATAAAATTGTAGTAATGTGGATGAACCTTAGAATAGTGTCAATGGATTTTGTTACAGTTATTTTCTATTTTTGGAAATTTTTGCTTGTGGTTAAGTTCAAATATTAATTTTTTAAATTGTGGTAAAATAACATTGACAATGGTGTATAACCATTGCATTCTGATCTATTTCTGGAACATTTTCATCACTCCAAATGGAAATCTCTTACCCATGAAGTGTCACTTTTCATTATTGCCCATTTCCCAGCCTTGACAACCACTCATCTGTTTTTTGTCTCCTTATGTTTTCCTATTCTGCTTATTTTATATAAATAGATAGCATTACTTTTGAAACAAAATTTAAATTCATCTTCAGATCACTGAATCTCTTTCCTATTTGGGGGGATTGTGATTTTTTTAAAGTCTTAATATGTAAATAATAATAAATACACTGATATAAATATCCAGAAATATAGGGTTGGTTAAACTTTGTATTGGGTGTCCTCATGTTAGAGTACTCTAAAGACATAAAGGGGGACAATAGACTATATTTTTTGACTTATAAAATGGTTTAACCTAATAACCAAAGGAAAAGTCAGATTAAAAAATTACATGGTATGATTGCACCCTGAAAAAATACAGAGCCATACATAGTATTTAGAAGTATATGCCAAGGTGTTTACAATGATAGTTTAAGGTGGATAGTTTGAGTTTTCTTTATGATTTTTCTGTAGGTTCGTATTTTCTTATTTGTGTGAACATTTGCTTAAATAAGAAATAATGGTCTATTTGTTGCCTTAATTAGCACTAAAATAATTAGACTTTATGGTATTTCAAATAAAGTATATTAATATTCTTGTTATTAATTATCTTAGGCAAAAATTCATTGCCCAGTCTTAAAAATGAAAATATTACAGGTGCATGTGTGGTAAAATCATTGTTTGAATTATGTAAAACATTTTAAAACTAGATGCCTAGATTAGCTCAACTTGTGTTCAGTCCCAGAGGAGGGTAGTTGACTCAACCACGCAGTGAAATGAGGGGCCGGACTGGATATTTTAAAGCTCGTGGTGTGCAGAGGGATTTCAGGGCTCATGTGCACTTTTCTTTTGTGAGTGTAAAGAAAGAGCCTCTGAATATGGGATTTATATCATAGTATTGAACCTGGCAAAATGATTGAATTAAAAGAAAAACTACTATAAAAACCTATTAAAATGATCTCTTTATGTTGTCATGATGGAGAATGTCACATTTTTCCAGAGATATATTTAAGAAGAAAACATCAAGTTTAGTCAAAAACTTTCTGTATCCATTATTTCTCTTTAGGTGCATTATAGGTCTTCTCAGAGTCTGTGACACATCTCAGCATTAAACAAAAAGAGTCGTGCTCATCTTAGGCCAATTTAAGTTGATGAGGTGCCTTGTTCAAATGTGGATTTTTTCCCTCAGGTAATATTTGGTGATAATAAGATCAGAAATAGTTCATCTTTTCCGTGTCTTCCCTTTTTGTGCCCATGTAGAGACCTTGCTCTTCAGTCACTTCTTGAGCGGGTGTGACTTACGAATCATACATGATCATTACTCTTATTACTGTTATTTTATGTATATTTTAATTACTTTACATTTTTAGAGAAAGTCAAGGAAAAAGTATGTAATATTCAAGGTGCCTTGATATAGGATTTTCCGTATTTATGTAATCTACTGAAGTTTCATTTTTTTCTTTTCTTTTTTTTTTTTTTGAGACAGTCTCATTCGATTGCCCTGGGTTGAGTGTTGTGGCATCATAGCTCACAACAGTCTCAAAACTCCTGGGCTCAAGCAATGCTCTCGCCTCAGCCTCCTGAGCAGCTGGGACTATAGGCGTGCACCACTATGCCCGGCTAGTTTTCCTATTTTTAGTAGAGACTGGATCTCACCTTTGCTCAGGCTGGTCTTGAACTTCTGAGCCCAAGCAATCAGCCCACCTCAGTCTCCCAGAGTGCTAAGATTACAGGTGTGAGCTACCGCATCCTGCCAGTTTCAGTGTTTCTAAGACATTGTGGAATATACTTACAATAAAATGAATCAAATATGGATGTACAGTTAAATAGTTTTATGTGGTTGATATTAATGTCTGATTAATGATTACTCAGGCGCCTCTAAGATGCAGCCTGTTGTCCTGTCACCACTGCCTTCCTCTGCTCAGACACCACCATCTTGAGCTTTATATTAATACCTTTGTTGCTGCTCTAAAAATAATTTTTACACCTGTGCATACACTACACTCTATTTTAGCTTTGCCTGCTGTTTAACTTTATCTACATTAAATCATACACTCCGTATTAGCTTCTATCTCTCTAAGTTCTTTTTCTCAGTATTCTTTAAGATTCAAAACTGTTGTGTGTAACTGCAGTTCGTCATTTACGTTGCTTAATGATACTCCTGTTTGTATACACTCGTTTTGTGTATTCTACTCTCAGTGGACATACGGCTCATTTCTGTTTTTAGGCTGCCATGAAGCAGTGCTGCTGTGAATACCTTGTACATGTACCCTAATGAGCAGAGACATGTGGACACGAATTGAGCATACAGAAGGTGTAACTTCTACTATTTTCGGTGTTGACAAATTCTTTCTAGGATAATTGTGCTAATTTACATTTCCAGTTTTAAAAAAAAAGCATGAAGGTTACTTTTGTCCCACACCTTTTCAATGCTTAGTATTGTCACTTTAAATTGAACCTGATAGGTATGCAATAGAATCTCATTGTGGCTAAAAGTTGTAACTCACTGTGTTAACAAAGTTGAACGCATTTTCATGCTATGGCCATTTGGAGTTTCTCAATTGTGAAACTCTTTTCTCTCCTTGTTTACTTATCCTTTAGGCAAGATCAGATGCATCTGAGAATACAGTTAATAAGTTTCAAGTTGTATTTGTAGCCATCCTATGGACTACTATATAATAGGAAACAAATTTCCCTATTAATTTAAGACTGCCAGTTTGACAAGTTAGAGTAAGTGTCATGGGAATGAACAAATATTAGAACAAGAGATTTTGTGGATGTGATCCAAATTTTAGTTTGTCCAATTTATTTTTTTGTTGTAAAGATTAGAGTTGGTAATAGAGTCATAGATTGCTTGATGATTGGATTGTTTTAAGAAGCACATTGTTAGATAATTTTTTGTCTCTTACTGTTTATTAAGACACAAACACACCCAGGATCCTAGGCCTACACAGGGTCAGCATCATCAATATCACTGTCTCCCACCTCCACATCTTGTCCCATGAGAAGGTCTTTGGGGCAGGACCATGCATGGAGATGGAGGTGTCATCTCCTTTGGCAACAGTGCCTTCTTCTGGAATACCTCCTGGAGGGCCGCCTGAGGCTGTTTTGTAGTTAACTTTTGCTTTTTCTAATAAGTAGAAGGAGTATACTCTAAAATAACAGTGAAAGATAGTATAGTGTTGTAAACATATAAACCTGTAACATAATCGTGTATCATCCTTGTCAGGTACTATGTACTATTCATAATTGTATGTGCTATATGTTTTTTGTTTTTTGAGACAGGGTCTTATTCTGTTGCCCAGGCTGAAGTTCACTGACACAATCATCGTTCACTGTAGCCTTCAACTCCTAGGCTTAAGTGATTCTTCTGCCTCAGCCTCCCAAATAGCTGGGACTTCAGGCACCCACCACTGCACTTGACAAATTATTTAGTGCTTTTTTTATAGATGGGGTCTTGCTATATGTTGCCCAGGCTGGTCTCAAAGTCCTGGCCTAATACTCCCACCTTCACCTCCCAGAGAGCTGGGATTACAGGCATGAGCCATGACTCCTGGTCAATATTTT
The DNA here is from genome assembly GCA_963574655.1 of Perodicticus potto. Classification (NCBI taxonomy): domain Eukaryota; kingdom Metazoa; phylum Chordata; class Mammalia; order Primates; family Lorisidae; genus Perodicticus; species Perodicticus potto. The sequence goes on from CAUYRH010081492.1 coordinate 38,119, forward strand.
TATACAACTGGCAGCACCGTAGGTTTGTTTAACACCAGCATCACCAACAAGAGGTGAGCAGTACATTCAGCCATGACATGTGATAACTAAGATGTCACGAGATGTTAGGAACTTTTCAGCTCCATTAAAATCTTATGGGACCAGAAGAATGCATGTGGTCCATTGTTGGATGGACTGTTGTTGTGTCGCTCATGACTGTGTATCTGTGCTGCCCAGTATGACAGCCACCAGCCCCACGTGGCTACTGAACAGTTGAAATATGGCTAGCACCACTGAGCAACTGAAGTTGTATTTTTAATTAATAAATTTTTAATTTAGCTAGACAAAATAGCTAAGGTTACTGTGTTGGAGAAACAACGTGTAGAAATGTCCTATTCCCTTCCTGCTCTTAGTCTGGCTCTTTAGGCAGAAAATCTTTTTCTTCCTTTCTCTCTTCCTTCTCTGCAGCTTTCTTCTGCCTTTCTCAGCTTGAAGAAGCTGCTGAGCTTTGTTTTCTGATCCCTGTCTCCTAAAGACCCTTGCTTTGCTCATTCTGCTCTGGCCGCCCCTTCACATTCTGCTTCCTTGGGATCCTGCTGCTGCTTCCTGGTGTCACTTGGGGAAGAATTGGATGTATTATTTTTTCCGAGGGGTTACCCCTTGGGGAGAAGATTGTTTTATTTAACCTAGTAAAAGATTTCAGAGTTAAGGGTGTGGGGATAGAAAAGATAATGTCATGTCACGTAGGTGAGGTTGTTGGACCTGCAGAGATTGGACAGGTGTTGGCCAGTGAGGATTCCCACGGGGAGGACAAGGACAAAGGTGAGTCTTGGAGACAGACGGCACCAGGTACTTTTTAGCATCAACCTTTAAGGGAAATATAATTTGTTATTTCTGCGCAGTTTTCTGACACTTCTATGTGATAGCCCACTATTATCATAAATGTGCAAGAATAATAAACAATAATCTGTATTGCAATTTGAAAATACCTGTAGACTAACCTGTGCAAGTGATCATAGCACTTTTGAACCCAGCCTCCTAGTAGATTTAATTTTGCCTGCAATATGCACGCTAGACTGTTTCAGTTATACACAAAGTATGACATCTCTTTATTGATTCGTTAACCCATTCATGGATTATGTCATTCATTCAACAAATAGTTCTTAGAAAAACTACTAGGTTTCAGGCAGTCTGCTGGTGGTACATATTCAACCTTAAACAAGCCCTCAAGGAAGTTTCAATTTATCGGGGATATAGACAAGCAGAGGTTATGATTCTAATTGCATTATGGCAATTGTGTTAATAGACAACCAGTACCGATAACACTGGGTGTTTTGGAAGCACAGAAGAAGGGAACCGTCTTCCATTTTCAAAGCCAGCAGCCTGGCTTCTTAGAATCTCTAACCCTGACCTCCGGCCTCACTCTTCCACTTATAAGGACTCTTGTGATTACACTGAGCCTGCCTCAACAATCACTTTGTCTCCAGGTGAGCTGATTAGCAACCTTAATTTACCGTATTCATGGGTTCTGGGGATTAGACAGACAGGAACTTTATTAGGAGAACCATTGCTCTGCATATCGCAGTAGAAAAATTACAGCTTTTTATGTTTGAAGAGCTGAAAGAAATTCAGCATGGCTGAAAGCTTTAGCCTATGGGGAAGCCAATGATCAGGGAAGGGAATGAAGAAGGAAGTCAGGGGAAATGTGATTGAATTTCATCTTAAGGAAAATGAGGGACCATTACAGAGTAAAGTAATTAGATTTAAGTTATTGAACACTTTCTTTACCTGTACTTGGAGGCTCTTAACTGATAATACATGTCTACTTCACTGACTATAAATTGAAGCTAATTAACTGAGAATTATCAGAGCTTAATCTGAAATATGAGATAGTAAGGGAGAAAAAAGCAAATGTTCCTGTACGTAGGCAGAACGACAAAAATATGATTCTGTGAAGAATTTGATGACAGACTTTTAAAAATATTGACCAACATTTGGCAAATACCTATCGCAGATGGACCCAAACTCATAAAGGGACATATATCGGTTTACGTAGGTGAAGGGTTCAAGTGTAATCTCTCAGGTGGACTTGGGTCTAGAGACCGAAACGGTGTCATCCTTGCTCTTCTCGGTGTTGGCTTCATCATCAGTCAGGGTTTGGGCTCTTCCCTCACGGAGATAAGATGCCCAAGAATGCACCAGGCTGTCCCCCAACTGTATCTGACATCCCAACACCAGGGAAGAGCAGTTCATGTAGAAGTCTGAGGCTTGCGTCTCAACAAACCACCAGAATCACATGGCCATTCCCGTCCTCGCAGCCAGGGAGACGTGATCCAAGAATTGGGCTGGCCAGACTAACAGTGAACTACTGTGCTATTTCAGGCAATCCTGAAAGCTTGATTCTCAAAATTAACAGTTTATTTTCAGACTTAGGCTCTGAACTTTGTAACCAAAATTCAATTAAAACTGTTCAAATGGGGCCTGGTGTAAATTTGTCATGGTGTCATTAGTATGGATCTGAAATCTGTCCCAGTACCGCTGTTCTCCGATTGCTCTCTGCCAATGGACCTGGACTGAAATCCAAAGACGTACGTGTCACTGTTCTGTTACGTTGTCATTTCCAGTCAGCACAAAGGCTTTTGGTAATTGACATCATTTGCCTGACTTTGAAAATGGAAATATTTAATTAAACTTTTTATAATAATGAAATAAAATCATGCTTTTATTTTAGATCACTTTCTTCCCTTGAGCAACTGACTGTCTCTTTCAGTCTTTGTCAGCGGATTTAATCTCACTTCCAGTCAATGCTTTTTCCATCACATTATATTCATTAAAATACAGATGTTCGTTAGAGTTAGTCCGTGTTCCTTCTGTGTTGAGTGTGTAATGACATTCTGCTCCCAGCATTTCTGTCATTTGTCCGTTAACATTTGTAAATGGGACCTCTCTTTCTGTCTCTCGCACAATTTTAGATAGAGCCAATGGAAATTATATTAGAGTGTGGATTATTCCTCTGATTGCCTTTCTTTATGTTAAAAGTGACAGAAACGCTTGGTTATCTTTCGCTGCCTTCCCTGTTGAGGCTTCACGGGCATTTCTCCGCAGATGACCCGCCGAGGCACGTCTACAAATCTGACACCTTTCTCTACTTCCATGTTTCCAGCGTTTTCTTTAACATTTGTCTGTGGATAACACAGTTGTGCACACCTACCTTTGTTATCTCCAGCGTCTCTGCCGTACCCTCTCCCTGTATTCCTCCCCTCACCACAGCTGCCCCTTCCTTCCCTCACCATTTCTGCTTATTTCTTCCCAGAATGATTATTACCAACAATTTAGGTCCTCGTCAGATTTCAGAACCTCTGCAGTAACCTACTGTGCTCTGTCTGCAAGCTCTTTCACTTCAGTCTTGGAACTGAGATAAAATCTTTCTAAAACACCACGAAACCCAAAGAGTTTTGAGAGCTGAGCTCGTATCCCACTTCTTGTCTTGATGGCAGAGAAGAGAAGGGGCAGTTTTTCTGAGCTTCCCGTCCTTTCGTAATCATGCTATTGATACTTGATACTTGCTTGTTCCATGTGTAACTGTCCTTTTATTCTGTTGGGACTGAAACTTCTTGGGGGAATATTATATTACTTTCTTTACTATTGTGGCATAACTCTCTCATGTTTTCTCTGTAGTATTCAAAGTGAATATTCAGTGACTATAAAGATATTTAGTTCTGATTTGTAGTTTATTCTATATTGGAAGAAACAGAAGCTATACAGACACTTCCAGATTATAATAATAATGGTAGTAATAACAGTTAAGCTTTTCCGGTGTGTTTAATTCTCAGCAGTCATAACCTACATCCATCAGGTAAGGATCCTGAGGCTTAAGGAGGTTCAGTAACGGGTTTTTACTTTCCTATACAAAGTATGTAAGAACAGAATACTTGTGTGTGTGTATGAGAGAGAGAGAGAGAGATGTCACTACTTGCCCAGGCTGGTCTTGAACTCCTGGCTTCAAGAGATCCTCCTGCCTCAGCCTCCTGAGTAGCTGGGCTTACATGTGCGCCTGTGCCCTGCTTATTTTTAAATTATTATTTAGACACAGGGTCTGGCTATATTGCCCAAGCTATTCTTGAACTCCTGATCTCAAGCAGTCCTCTTTCTGTTGTGTATTAGTCTTTGGATAGATGCTTAGTAAGTACGTTTACTTTTATGTGAATATGATAAAAGAGAACTTTGAAGTTACTTGAGAAGGCTCTTTCCTTCAGAATGGAAGACTTAAAAATTAGTGAATCCTTGCTGCTGTCCTAGGGAAGCGTGCACTGTGTCCTGGTGTGTTATGTGTGTCTGTAGCATGCTGAACTCTTGTCAGTTAAGCACAACAGATAGAGCTCGAGGCAGCGTGTTAAAGGCAGTCCCCAAACCTTATATTTACCATTGTACTTCTTTCCTCATTTCTGTTTCATCAGTCTGTGAACTGGAAACAAAATTGACAGAGTAGCATTTAATTTCCCCGTTTTATGTCTTCTCATACTCCCCTGGATAATTAGGGATGTGGCTGATTATCTGTGGCTCAGGAGAAGGTGGCTGAGGGAGAGGCGGGGAGCAGAGGGTGGTGCTGGGCTAGGGGACCCTGGTTTGGATTTGTTTGTGACTGTGGGGAACATAGATCTTATTCACTGTGAGATTCTGGGCAGTGATTCCTGAGGCAGTGTGTATGTCTCCTTAATTTAATGTGTGAACATAACCACATACAGAAAACATAGCCTGTCTCTCTTAAAGAAACTCTGCTTTTATGAGCATTAAAGCAAAGAGTTGTCCTAATTTTTAATTCTGTATTGGATACAAGTAATGGAAAACGAGCCTGCATTTGATGATATACTTGAGAGTTTTATCTTGTCATGCTTCATCTTACTGTTTGACAAAGGACTGAGGTTGAACTGTTGGAATTACATGTGCAGTGTGAAAAGATGTCAACTAATCTTAAAGTTTTTGATGAGTGGGATAGGAAGTTAAACTCTAAATATGAGAAATTTCTTTGAATAAAGAATATTATATTACTTTCTTTACTATTGTGCCATAACTCTCCCGTGTTTTCTCTGTAGTATTCAAAGTGAATATTCAGTGACTATAAAGATATTTAGTTCTGATTTGTAGTTTATTCTATATTGGAAGAAACAGAAGCTATACAGACACTTCCAGATTATAATAATAATGGTAATAATAACAGTTAAGTTTTTCCAGTGTGTTTAATTCTCAGCAGTCATAACCCACATCCATCAGGTAACCCACATCCATCCTGAGACTTAAGGAGTTTCAGTAACGGGTTTCAGTCTGTGGAGCTGGTGAATGTGCTGGTGAAGCGTCCAGCCTGGCTTTCTCTGACTTTCTCTGACTTTAGTCTCCCCAATGGCCTGATGTCTCCGGGATGCCTGTGGGAAGAGGCAGGAAAGAGAATCCCGGATTCTGCTTTCTGCGCCAGGGCTTGGGGAAGTCACTCTGCTTCTTCATGCCCATTTCCGATCAGTAAAAACGGCACTGGCTCATGGGGAGGGCTCCCTGAATTAGTTCACAAAAAGAGCTTCAAAGGGTAACCAGACCCTCAGCGAGGTCACTGTTTTGTAGGTTTCCCTCCTTCCCTTACTGTCTCTTCTGTGGACCACTGCTGGGTATACCCTTCTCCCCCGCCTGTCCCCTCGCACCGCCCCTGGCTGGCCCAGGCATGCTCTCCTGTATCGGTCTTCCCAGGACAGAAGGAAGGCAGGGTTCTCTGTCCCACGTGGCCACTCGCTCCTGTGTTATGGGCTCTCCACCTCGGCTCAGGCCCCAGCTCCTCCCCTCTCTGTGTTCTGGCCTTACTGCCCACACTGAACCCAGCCATCTTCTCTTTAAATGCTCCAGGTAGCCCCGAGGCCGTTTCATGTCTGCAGGGATGATCCCTGTTACTGGAGCCCTCCCTGTGACTTTTGTCTCCTTGGAATTTGAGATGAGAAGAGGGGAGGGTAGCAGCCTAGGGAGGAAATAATGAGAAAATAAAAAAGGGCTGGGAACAGAAACGCCCTAAGGATGAGAGGAGTGAAGCCCGTGACACCCCAAGGTGTCTGCCTGTTTCAGGGGCTCGTCTGTGATATGCATGTTCAGTAACAGGTTGTCCAGGAAAGTGATCAGCCCTGAGCCGCTGCGGGGTGTGGTGACTTTAACAACACAAGGGAGGTACCCTCCATTCTTCCTGGGTGGGTTAGTGTTACCTGGGCAGGTGGGTGGGAAGGGGTTAGGGAGGCCGGGATTGGTTTGTTCACTATTTCCTGGGAGGGGAGACATGTTTCTTAGGAAAGGGATCGTTCCCTGGACAGGTCAGTAATTTGACTCTATCAGAATAGAGTCATTCTATCTCCATTGCAGCTAGTAGAAAACTGGTTGGAATCAGCAATCTCTTCTCGGAGATCTGCATTAGCAAAAACCCCCTCCTGGGTCCCCCTTTCTTCCTCCCCCCTCCCACTTTTCCTCAGCTCCAATCCTGTTCTGTTCTTTTGGGCCTCAGGAACTGCCCTCTGGCGTGTTGAGGCTGAGGTGTGGACAGAGATTGGTCCTCAAAATGCAAGACAAAACTGAGTTTTCCCTTAGTAGCCTGTAATCTGGTACTTAGGTTCAGTAGCGCTCTTGTTACAGTTCTGTGGGAGAGAAAGTGTGTCATGCTAATTCGCACGGGGACTCAAATTACTCCAACTCATAGCTTCTCATAAGAACATTTGTTATGATTTCTATATAGTCTGCTGCTTACAAATGAATTTCTTGAGCAAAGCTGTTTGTAAGCAATGGATACATGCATTTGAGTTTGATTCATGAGAATTCAAGTTGCAATGGAAATAATGTGAGCCCAAGTCTCCTGAGAGGCACCTGCTTAGGACCTTGTATGCTTGTATGTGTGCGTGCGTGCGTGCGTGCGTGCGTGCGTGTGTGTGTGTGTGTGTGTGTGAGAGAGAGAGAGAGAGAGAGAGAGAGAGAGAGAGAGAGAGAGAGAGAGATTTGAACAGAGATTTGGAAGGTTCTGTCTCTGGAGTTTGGCGGAGGGCATTAAATCTATGGACTGATTTAAGCATACAGCTTACATGTATACCTCCATAAAATGCTTTGTATTTATCAAGCCTATTTCATTTTTGTATGAAAGAGGCTTTAACGAGAAGCTAATTCCCCATGGCAGGTGTTTTTTCTATTTGAAATACATGATTTTTACTAAAACTCCATTTTTACCTGTCATATTTTAGCTATTAATTTAACTTCATTTCAAATTAATAAAATTAACGCCAAGTTTACATATTTCATCTGAAAAAATTGAATACTTACATTCAAGTTTTTGTCCAGTGATTTCTTGTTTTCCAGCCAATACCAGGCCAATGGCCACCAGTCACGATGCAACATTGGCAAGCAGTGTGCTCTGCATGTTAAACAGTCCTACAGAAAATAAAATATGCAACAATCAGAGAGGCTCCCTGGACCAGTTTACCTGCAAGGAGCAGAAGGAGGCAAGTGTGATTTAATAAGGTGGCAACAGTCTGTGACAGCAGGCTCTGAACCAGTTTCCATCAGGGCCACCCCTTGCCCAGCACAGTGAGTTTCCCGGCATCCTGTCCCCACGTAGCAGAGGTGTTTTCCCCTGAGTGCACATCCCCAGCCAGGGGCTTTGCACAGGATGCTTAGAAAATTGGTGGGCACCATGTTTGCATTGTTGCTGTAGCCAGGTCTGAGCTACGATTGTGAGCTGAGAGACGGAGCGAGATTTGTCATCTGCCCTTGGGTATTCCTGGGAGGGCAGAGGGGCAGGTTTTCTCTGTAGCATTGTCATATAGGCAGACAGTTCCTTTGGAACTTCGCGTGGGAAATACCATCAGGCAGTTGCAGTCATATCCTGAGGCACCTCAGACAGATTAGTATCTGGGATTACTTTCTGTAAAACTAAGTTCCAGTGTACGTCATTGGTGTGAATTTGACCCCTGGTTATGAAACCTTTTATGTGATAATTATGGCCATCTAGGCCCTTGCCCATGAATTCATAATCAAGAAAAAAGGAAGTGCATGCGTTTTCAGTTTATTGTAGTTCGATTACCAGCCCTATCTCTGATAACAATATTGGAGGAAGGAGACATCCCTCAGTACCCGTCACTTACTCCTCAAATTCCCGGCTCTTCTCTGTCCATCCTCATCCCTGGAAGTCTCGTGTTTTCCCTTTATTTCAGCTATTCAAGTGACTTTTGACATTTTTGAAAAATGTCAAACTTAAGTTCTGCTAGATGTGTTGTGTGCCGCTTTGCTCTTCGTTTTACCTCCCCCCGCCATAAGCAGGAGCATATTTCATAAGCCGCTTTTCTTTTTCTAGTCTTAAGTACCTGGATGTGGCCCCATTTACATCTGTGGGACTGACGGTGAATGGTATTTTGCAGCGGGAAGTGAGCCTCTCAGGTCTTAAACTACATGGGTTTTTTTTTAGCTCAGTAGGGGCGTGATCTGCTCCAGGAATCTCCTGCAGCTGTTTATGAAAAGGTGGACTCCTTCTCTTCCTTGGGGGACAGAGTCTGATGAACTGTCGTGGCACTATCTGAAAATAAAACTCTGCAGAGCAGCACGGAGAGCTGTGTAATCAGTCTGGAATTTAAATCTCCAGTTGCCACCTTTACCACTGAATGTTGAAAACTGAGACTTGCAAAGATTTTTTTCTTTCGACAGTGATACTTGTTCAAAGTGCACTTGCTTATGGAGGAGAAATCGGGTCTAGATTTTTTAGTTCTTTGAAAAATGAACATTAGGAGCCACTATACAGGATGTGAAAAGAGGCAGCCAGAGCATCCGGGCTGCAGACTTGTCAATCTGAGGTTGATGTAAAGCAGAGAGCAGGGAATTGCTGAAACCTGGCCCAACTTATTTGCGCGGCTCGTCTGCACCTAGCAATGTCTCAGCCACCCTGCTTTGTGAGACGCTTCCTGTGACTTAGGGGTGATTGTAGACAATGCCTACTTTGATAAGTTTCCCTTCTGGAGAGTCTCTTACTTTTTCCCCCCAAAATAAAGACACACCAAGACTAGGTTCTCATGTTTTAAAATGGAAATGAACATAGGAGGGAATGAGGAGTAGGGAGAGAGGCAGAAAGAGAATGCATGTGAATTGTAAGGGTGCAGTAAAAGCACATTAGTATATCGTCATCTCAAAGAGGAATTTTGCTGCAGCAATTTTGCTAAGATTGAGAAAGATCTAAAACCGAGGTGTCCAGCCGTGGCCCACGGATTGCACGTGGCCCAGGATACCTATGAATGCAGCCCACCTCAAAAAGCCAAAATCGTAAACTTACTTAAAACATTATGAGATTTTTTGTGATTTTTTTGTAGAACTCAATTAATTGCATGGTTCTTGAGCATGAACTTTGTGGATGACAACGCTGTGTCCCAAAGCCATGTAAAATAGACACAGGTGCGCTTTCGCTGTTTGTACACACGTACGGCCAGTGTTCCGTGACCTGTGGCTTCCATGTGTTCTCTCCCAAGCACATACAGTTGAATCGGCACCATCACACGTTACACGTGCTCATGGTGACGTGGCGAGGCAGTGATTATCAATGATACTTCAACCTACCATTGCAGCATTAGGCACTTAATATTATTTAGGAGGCACGTAACCATTCTTATATTAAGGTGCTTCCACACCTCGGCAGTGCCTCACACATCGCCCATCACGCTTTACAGTTGGCCTCCGCCTCGCCCTGCATCAGCAGCTTAGATATAGAAGGGCCTAAACCTTGCTTTCTATATTCCTGTCAATTAATTTTCATAATAAAAGTAAATATAGTTCCTTATCTATTATTTTTTTAATCCAACCATGGCTTCTACAACATCTGAAAAGAAAACAGGACCCCCTCCCAAAAGAAAAATTACTAACAAAGGAAGATTGTTTAATGAAAAGTAGACAGATGAGTGTTTGTTTGTTAAGGTAGATAGTAAGATACTCTGGTTAATTTACAGGGAATTTATGCAGATTTTCAAAGACTGTAGTTTGAAAGGCGTTATGTGCAAAACCATGCTGCCAGATTTGATGCTTATGAAGGATTGTGTTGTAAGGACAAAAGAGTGGAACTGAAAAAGTCTTATTTTCTCAACAAAAATTTTTTGCAGTAGTTACAACTTGGTGGGACCACACCTATGGTGCATCTCACAAGGGTACTTGTAAAAATTACTAGGTGTAGAATATAAATGTCTAAACACAATAACTAAGAAAATGTGGTGAAGGCTATATTAACCAGTTTGATGAAAACATTTCAAATTGTATGTAAAACCAGCACATTGTATCCCATGATTGCATTAATGTACATATCTATGATTTAATAAAAAGAAAAAAAAATTTACAACTTGGATTTCATCATAAAAGCTACTTCTGTGGTAGCATATTTATTTACTTTTGCTTTTTTTTTTGTTTGTTTGTTTTTTTGAGACAGAGTCTCACTATGTCACCCTTGGTAGAGTGCTGTGGCATCACAGCTCACAGCAGCCTAAAATTCTTGGGCTTAAGCGATTCTCTTGCCTCAGCCTCCCAAGTAGCTGGGACTACAGGTGCCGGCCACAATGCCTGGCTATTTTTTTTTTGTTGCAATTGTCATTGTTGATTTTAGCTGGCCCAGGCTGGGTTTGAACCCTCCAGCCTCCGTGTATGTGATTGACGCTCTACCCACTGGGCTATGGGAACCATCAGCATATTTAATAGAAAATAAATAAATAAATAAAACATGGCAGATATAATTTGCCCTAAAAAGGGGAAGGTTTTCTAAAATCAGTGCATTTTACCAGACTATAATTAGGCAAATTAAACAAATTAGAAAACCTATTCAATCTATCTAATTTCAATTTTTTTTGCTTTGATGCTGGATGCTACTAGCACTGATGCTATAAGTACAGTTCAACTTTTGGTTTTTATTAGAGGTATCAATGAAGAATATAATGTCACTGAAAAAATGGCTTCTTTAATGCCATTAAAAGACAGAACTAAATCAAGAGATTTATATGAAGCAGTACAAAATATGTTAAAAGAGATTTTCTTTGTCCATTGTCAATATATCTGGTATAGTTACTGTTGATGCCCTGGCAATGGTAGGTAAGAGAGGGACTTGTTAAATTAATAGAAGACAATGCAGTTGCTACCCCAAATTCCTGTTTGATGAAGTATCATTGCATAGAACATCAAGAAAATTTATGTACTAAAGCTTTAAAAATGGATAATGTCATGCAAATTGTCATCAAGATTGTGAATGGGGTGGCGCCTGTGGCTCAATGAGTAGGGCAGCAGCCCCATGTACTGAGGGTGGTGGCTTCAAACCCGGCCTCGGCCGAACTGCAGCAAAAAAATAGCCGGGTGTTGTGGCGGGCGCCTGTAGTCCCAGCTACTCGGGAGGCTGAGGCAAGAGAATTGCCTAAGCCCAGGAGTTGGAGGTTGCTGTGAGCTGTGTTGACACCACAGCACTCTACCAAGGGTGACAAAGTGAGACTCTGCCTCTAGGAAAAAAAAAAAAACAAAAAAAAACTGTGAATGTCATAATTTTGGAGGCTGCTTTGGGGAATCTCTCTTCCTCCAGGGTCTCAGCAGCCTTCTGCAGTTGATTTGCTCAGGCTTGCTATGTACACACTATGATAGGCAGGGTTTACCTCCTTGAGCACATAGGTGGTAAAATAACTACCTATGGTGGTTAATGGTTTATGGGAACACAAAAAGTGAGCTGATTATATTGAACTGTGGAGAATGTGAAAAGCTTCCTGGAAGATTCTGAGATGAGCCTGGGAAATGGATGAGCTCTCAACAGAGGGTAATGAGGGAATGTAGTTTCAGAGGAGGCAACTAAATGGACAAAAAGATAAGTGGCCTGGGAAATAGGTTTTGGGAAACCTGTATCCTCCACTTCATTGGAGAGGGATGACAGTAATGCTAAATAACAAATGAAATCAGTGTTAAGCACCACCCTCTGTCCCTCCATCTAGTTGCTTAAACTAGAAATTGAGGCCTGGTCCCAGCTGCTGCTTCCTTCCTTCATCCAGGAGGCTGGCAGTTCCTGGGATTCCTCCAGAATATCTCAAATCCTGTCCACTTTTCTTTCTTCTCATGTGTGCCAGGCTTTTCACAGGCATTAACAAAGTATCCAATAATTTATACTTTGTTCTGTGAAGGCAGGAGAATTGATTGTGGAGTCAAGTGATAATATGTGCTTTGGGGCATGTTTCTTTCATAGTAGTATAGGAAGTTTTCCTCCTAGGATGGTTAATGTACAGTCAGAAATAGAGATCTTGGATTTGGGGGAGAGTTTAGGGTGAAAACAACAAATATGGAAATGATTATCTATATGTGTGGGAATGGAATTAATATTTAGAAGGAAATCAATAAAATGAGGCAAAATGAGATCTTCGTGTAAATGTAATGGAAGTCCTAACTGTGAGGGAACAGCTTCCCTACTGCAGAAGCCAATGCACGTTATATCCTCTTGTTTTGAAGAGGTTCTGATTTAATAGATGAGACATGTCTGAATGAAACATTAAATAATGATCAGTAGTATTTCACCGAGTGTTAAGTGAGTGATATGTACTTTGGGGTCCAAGGTTATTTTCCAAAAGATCTAAAGCTTTATCAAAACTCAGGAATTCTATGATGAAAGAAATTGACAGCCCCTTTACTCTTGGGATTAACAAAGTTAACACACCTGGTGATGTACATTTACCCACTTTGTACTGCTTTTTTGGTATCTCATAAATTTTGGTATGTGTAGTTTGATTTTCATTCAGTTAAAAATGCCTTATAATTTTTTTTTTTTTTGAGACAGGGTCTTACTACGTTGCTAGGGCTGGTCTCAAACTCCTAGGCTTAAAGAATACTCTTGCCTCAGCCCCTCAAGTAGAGAGTATTATAGACACACAGGCCACCATACCTGGCTTTATCTTCTTTGATTTCTTTGACTCAGGGTTAAAGTGTGTTAATATCCAAGTATTTGGAGATTTTACAGATAACTTTATGTTGTTGATTTCTAATTTAACTCCATGAAACATACTTTGGTATTATATGAATCCTTTTAAATTTGTTGAGATTTATTTGAGGCCTGTAATATAGTCTATCTTGGAAGATGTTCTGGTGCACTTGAAAAGTTACCTATTTCTCTATTGCTTAGCTATAGTGTCTTACACATGTCAATTAGGTCAAATTGGCCAATAGTGTTTTTCAAATCTTATGTATTGATACTACTTTTCTGTCTACTTGTTCTATCAATTATTGAGCAAGTGTATTGAAATCTCTGATCATTTTTGTGGATTTGTTTATTTCTTCCATCAGTTTTTGTTTCATACATTTCAAAGCTCTACCATTAGTTTTGTACATTTAGGATTGTTATAGTCTCTTGATAAGTCAACTATTTTGTCATTATAAAATAAATCTCCTTTATTTCTGGTAATAGACCAGGAATTTTATTGTGGAATTTACCTTGACTTATAGCTACTGCAGCTTTCTTGTGGTTAATATTAGGTATATTTTCTCTATCTTTTAAATTTTAACCTACTTGAAGCTTTGTATTTGAAGTGGATTTCTTGTAAGCAGCATATAGTTGGGACTTATTTTTCTACCTAATCTGATACTCTCTGCATTTTAATTGGCATATATATAAAATGCCAATTCTATATATATGTATGTATGTGTGTGTGTATATATATATATGGTTATATGGTTATATATATATAAAGTTAAATTTAAATTCATCATCTTTGCTCTTTGTTTTCTATTTGTCTCGTTTGTTTTGTCTTTTTTCTCTTTTTCTGTCTTCTTTTAGACTAAGTATTTTTTCTGATTCAATTTTATCTCCTCTGTTTAACTTTAATATTTAATGTTCACATAGTATACATATTTAACTTATCACATTCTACCTTCAAGTGAGGTTATATCATCTTAAGTGCATAAAAATCTTCAGTAGTGAATTTTCTTACCCCAGCCTTTCAGGTACTATCATCATACATTATATTTTTACAACTTTTTGTAAGCCCTACAATACATTGTTACTATTTTTTTGAATCCAACTTTCCTCTAAAGAGATTTAAATGTAATAATAGGAATAATCTTAAATATTTACCCATGTAAGTGACCATTTCTGTTGTTCTTTAATCCTTCGCATAGATGTATATTTCTGTCTAGGATCATTATTTTTCTGCCTGAAGGACTTCCTGCATTTCTTAGAATGTTTGTGGGTGGTAAGTTCTTTTGTCTACAAATGTTTTCATTTTGCCTTTATATTTGGAAGATATTTTTGCTGGATATGGAATACTAGTTTGAAAGTTTTGGTTTTTTAAGAGATTGCTCTACTTTCTTCCATCTTGATGAAAAATCAACTTTTTCTTACCTTTGTTCTTCTGTACCTAGGGGTGTCCAAAAAGTATCCAGCCGTTTTTTTCCCCCCATGTTTTTCTTTTATATGAGTGGGTACTTTCTGGAAGCCCTTGTATGATATGTTCCCCCCCCAATGGTTTTAAGGTTTTTATGTTTATCTTTAGTTTGGAAAAATTTGATTAGGACGTACCTGGTTTGGAACAATTTAATTATGATGTGCCTTGGTATAGTTTTCCTCAGGTTTTTATGTCGAGGTCTACAAACTTCTGGGATCTTGTTGGTTTATAGTTCTCATCACATGTGGAAAAATTTGGACCATTTTTTCTTCAAATAATTTTTCTATTTACCCCCTTTCTCTTTTTCCTTTTGAACTTTAATCGTACCATCTGGGAGTTGTTATTGTACTACTGAGTCCTCTCTTTTCTGATAATTAAGAGTATACCACTGTAAACTTAACATGGTAGATAAAATTCGGTTTTTACTATTCCAAAGGGTTCCCAGCTTTATGAGTGATTTTAAATGATTTAATTTATGAAATGGCTTCCGTGCTTTCTTCATATCTACTTCATGAAATAATGCATACTTGGGAAGAAGTTCGGCTGTTCAGGTTTCCTCTAACAGGATGATGAATAGGAGTATGAATAGGAGTATCTCTGATAGGATAATTGGGGTCACATGGTAAAACTGCACTTGTATTTGCTCAGAAGTCCTGAAATTTGGTGCAGATGCCAGGCAGGCTGTGGTGCCCCTGTGTGACCTCTCCCTTGGACTGCTGTTCTTTCCTTGGAGTTAGACTTCCATGGCTTGGGAGAGACTGAGGCTACCAACTTCTCTTTCTGAGCTATTCAGGATGAAAATTTTTTTTTTTTTAAATCGAGACAGAGCCTCAAGCTATCGCCCTTGGTAGAGTGCTGTGGCGTCACAGCTCACAGCAACCCCCAACTCCTGGGCTTAGACGATTCTCTTGCCTCAGCCTCCCAAGTAGCTGGGACTATAGATGCACGCCACAGGATGAAAACATTTTTTAAGCCAGCAAGGAAAGCTCTGCAAGGCAAATGGTGCACACTGAAAATGGTGTCTGTCCTTGACCTCACTTCCTAGGTCAGATCTGCCTGCAGGTTTTGGGAGTTTCTCACTTTCCCTCCCCACCAACACCCTCTTTGGAGGAAGCTTGTTTTTTTATTAACACTGTTAAGGAAAAATATTACTTAATTTCTAGGGAATATGATTTTATACACTAGCACTCTCTCTATTAAAGTAAGTTTGTTTCAAAGAGACTGGAGATAAAAAGTAGCTTAATAGTTAACTATTATTAATTTCCTTGGTTAGATCTGGGCGTTATTGCCTCTCAATGAAAACTTTAAAATGTATCTGACCACGGTTGCTTCCTTTGCTTAAGTCATTCAGGAACAGTTTCACCCCCATTCTAAGGTAAGATCAATCCCTTCCTCTTCCTACCCAGTACAGACTGGGCTCCCAGCACCTGTCGCTCTCAGTGGACTCTGACCAACGTTGTGTTCATCTTTGGATCTAGCCCAGAACCTGGTGCACAGTGAATTCTGGGAGAGAAGCAGGAATGGCCCTGAGCTCTTGTTTAATCCTTGTACAGTGTTTAATCCTCACTTGTACTTAGCAGCTATGATATTGTGGGGGCAGCTACCCATGTCTCTAGTCTTAGTTTTTATAGCCCCCAAATGGAAATAATAATAAACCCTAGCTTAGAGTCATGGTTGAAATTAAATGTGTATTCAACACCCTGTGCAGGTGTCTGTGAAATCCTTCATTCCTATTAAGCATCATTATCATCATTACTGGTGGAATAAACGCACAGGTGAATGAGTGAGTGCAAGCTTGTGCACGCTGGAGTATCAGGGTCCTGCCCACAGAGAACGCGTGCTCCAGAGGACAGACACACGGGAACACGTGAGGGAATACAGAACTGGGAGAGGATTACGGAAGGTGCCCACAGAGAACGCGTGCTCCAGAGGGCAGACACACGGGAACACGTGAGGGAAAGCAGAACGGGGAGAGGATTACAGAAGGAACCCAAGAAGGCTCGGGAGTAAAAGGTTTAATTACTTTTAAGGTTAGACTTGAGGAACTTTCTTAGGGGAGAGAAGGCCTGTGCAGTGATTTGAGAAAAGAATCTCAAAGTTCCTTGCAAAGTCAGTATGGAAGAGATAACAAGCTTAAGGGACTTTGATGTGACCTCTGAGGAGGGGAGGGGGCAGACTCCTCCATGAAGGGCTGTTCCCTAGGAGGTAGCCAGGAGCTACTAAGGGGCTTTATAGGGGAAAGTTACGGTCGCATGTTAACTTGGGCAGTCACCAACCCATGTTTGCAAAGGACATTGCTAATTTATACTTGTTGCTTTTCCTTAAACTGGGGTGAGACTGTGCAGGACCATCTGGGAAAAGACACGGCCCCTTAGAGCACTCCTTGCCACGTCTGCCTGCCTGCCCTCCCCTGTCCCCACATTAGCCGTGTCCACTCTTGTCCAGATGGTGTGCTGAAAGGTAGCAGGAAGCTTTCTCCCCAGAGGCGGGAGCGTCTCCAGGTGTCCATCTGATTCCTGCCAGCAGAGTTGCCAGAGGCTCCACTGTGAGGGCTTGGTCTGCTCAGAGGCCAGGTAAATATGTAGGTCCCAATTGCCCTGGCTCATTCTAGCCAGCAGGTGCTTCTCACTAAATCAAAACTGGTTATCTTAGAATGTGGCCTCGCTAAGCCTTC
>CAUYRH010081495.1:0-10954 GCA_963574655.1 Perodicticus potto
GCCAGGCTCATGGAGTGTCATACTGAACTGCGGCCCCACTTCATTCACATTCTGCCTTAGTGCCTCATCAGACACCCAGGGGCTCCTCAACATCTCTCTTCCCCCAGTAAACTGAATGCCAGGTACACCATGATTCCAAAACAGCTCTCCACTGTTTCCAGAAGCTGGAGGTATGTCCAAGGACACTAACTTCTCATTACCCTTGAAAAGAGAGTAAAAGTGAGTCAGGTCAAATTCACCATGGCTCGATTTCCAGTTCCACATATTCCTACTCTTCATCCCAAGACCCCATCCTAATCCAGCCCTCCATCATCTCTTGCCTGACTCATCTTGCTTCCAACCATTTCGCAACCAATTTTTCAGAATGGGCTTTCTAAGATGCAGCTCAGGTTGATAAAAACACAATGGCAGCCTAAATGTAACTCATGCCACTCTTCCTCTTTGACATGTTTTTGTTCTTCATTTCATACAAAACAACAAAGAGACTAGGTCTCTACTAAATAAAACATTATATAACCTATACCATTCAGGAAAACTGAGAAAAAGCTCCAAATTATACATTAAACGTGAGGGTGAAAAAAAATCTCAAACCAGCAAAATTAGTACAGAAACAAAGCCACAAAGATAGGAAGAGGGTGGTGCCTGTGGCTCAGAGTGGGTAGGGCAACGACCCCATATACTGAGGGTGGCAGGTTCGAACCTGGCCCTGGCCACACTTCAACAACAAGAAAAAAAAATACCAAAGACAATAGACAATAAAGTGAGACTCTGTCTCTAAAAATAAAAAAAAAAAAAAAAGATAGGAAGAATGAAGGCTTCAGATGGGTCTTGGTTTTAGCAAAACTTGGAAATCATATTCAAATATTTGCCTCTAGGCTTGGCGCCTGTGGCTCAATGGGCTAAGGTGCCAGCCACATACACCTGAGCTGGCGGGTTCGAATCCAGCCTGGGCCCACCAAACAACAATGACAGCTGCAACCAAAAAAATGGCCGGGTGTTGTGGTGGGTGCCTGTAGTCCCAGCTACTTGGGAGGCAGAGGCAAGAGACTTGCTTGAGCCCAGGAATTGGAGGTTGCTGTGAGCTGTGATGCCACAGTACTCTATCCAGAGTAACAGCTTGAGGCTCTGTCTCAAAAAAAAAAAAAAAAAAAAAAACACAAATATTTGCCTCTAGAACAGGGTCTTCCACAAGTGGAAACTGCTGGGACACTTGTAAGCTCAAGCATTGGAGGAGATACGGGGAAATGGCAGATGTGAAAAACACTTCTGGATGGATGAGAGCTGTCTGAGAAGTCTGGAACAGTATCCATTGATGACTGTGACTTGTAACTTGGATTGGAAAAAAGGTCTTGAAATATGATAGGATCCAAGAATCTTTGTTTTTTTGAGACAGAGTCTCACTATGTCACCCTCGTAGAGTGCCATGGCATCACAGCTCACAGCAACCTTAAATTCTTGGGCTTACGTGATTCTCTTGCCTCAGCCTCCCTGGTATCTGGGATTGCAGGTACCCATCACAACGCCCGGCTATTTTTTTGTTGCAGTTGTCATTGTTGCTTTAGCTGGCCCAGACCAGGTTCGAACCCACCAGCCTAAGGGTATGTGGCTGGTGCCCTACCCACTGAGCTAGGGGTGCTGCCCCATGTATCTTTGTTTTTAAGAGACAAGAGTCTTACTCTGTGTTCTCTACCTAAGCTAGAGTACCTTGGTGTCAGTATAGCTCACAGCAACCTCAAATTCCTGGGCTCAAGCGATCCTCAGCATCCTGAGTGGCTGAGACTACTTTTTCTATTTTTAGTAGACACTAGGTCTCACTTTTTCAGGCTGGTCTTGAACTCCTGAGCTCAAGGAATCCTCCAGCTTCGGCCTCCCAGAGCGCTAGGATGACAGGTGTGAACTACCTTGCCCAGTCACAAGAATTCATATTTTTAAAAACTGTTCACTACTGTAGTAATAGAAGAGGGAACTCTTAAGCTGAGAAACTGGGAAAGCTAGTTCCCATCCATTCTTTTACTGGAATGGTACAGAAAAGAACAATCCATTCAAGTACAAAAAACAAAACATAAAAGATACTAAAACATTAAGACAGAAATTGGAAACTGTAATTACTCAAAAGAAAATTCACCAGGAAAATGTCACTATAAATCCAGGAGAAATGTGACAACGTTCAAACACAAATTTAAAAAAAAAAAAAAAAAAAAGGAAATCTTCATCAATGAAACTAAAAGCTAGTGCTTACAAAACATTAATAAAATTACCAAACCTTCAGCTACATTGACTAAAGGAAAAGACTCAAGGGCAATGCCTGTGACTCAACCGGTAGGGCACTGGCCCCATATATGGAGGGTGGCGGTTTCAACCCGGCCCCAGCCAAACTGAAACAAATAATAGCCGAGCGTGAGCGGCGCCTGTGGCTCATCCAGTAGGGCGGCGGCCCCAATACACCGGAGGTGGCAGGTTCAAACCAGGTCTCGGCAGAACTGCAAAACAGAAAAATAACTGGGCATTTTGGGGGGTGCCTGTAGTCCCGGCTACTCGGAAGTTGGAGGCAAGAGAATCGCCTAAGCCCAGGAATTGGAGGTTGCTGTGAGCTGTGTGACACCACCGAGGGTGATAAAATGAGATTCTGTCTCTATAAAAAAAAAAATAGCCGGGCGTTGTGAGTGAGTGCCTGTAGTCCCAGCTACACGGGAGGCTGAGGCAAGAGAATCGCCTAAGCCCAGGAGTTGGAGGTTGCTATGAGCTGTGATGTCACAGCACTCTACTGAGGGCGATAAAGTGAGACTGTATCCAAAAAAAAAAAGAAAGAAAAAAAGAAAACTACACCCAACATCCTTCATAAACAAAACTAGCAAACCAAGTCTAGCAGTATTATTAAAAAGGTTATACACCATGACCAAGTGGACTTTGTCTGGGGATGCAAAGGTGACTCAACATATGAAAACCTAATGTATTATGGCTGGGGGCCTTGGCTCACACCTATAATCCTAGCACTTTAGGAGGCTGAGGCAGATGGATTGCTTAAGCTCAGGAGCTGGAGACCAGCCTGAGCAAGAGACCGGATCTCTAAAAATAGCTGGGTGTTGTGGTGGGTTCCCACAGGCCAGCTACTCAGGACGCTGAGGCAAGAGGATCACTTGAGCCCATGAGTTTGAGGTTGCTGTGAGCTATGATGCCATGGCATTCTACCAAGTGTGAGAAAGTGAGACCCTGACTCCAAAAAAAAAAAAGAAATAAAAAAAGAGTTTTTATTTGGGAAGATGAAAAAATAGAAAGGATTAGTGGTGATGGGTATATAATGTGAATGTGCTTAATGCCACTGAACTCTTAAATGGCATATTTTGTTATGTAGATTTTGCCACAACCTTCAGAAATAAAAATTTTTAAAGGACACAAAGGATTCTCATTGGCCATATCTGTGATTTGTGAATTAAAAAGAATGATTGATTTAAACAGATCGAATCTGCGAAAATTCATCAGCACAAAGGGACAGAAGGCCAGCTATCATCCTCACTATGAACATTGCTAATTGAAGTGAAAGAATTAAGCACTTATGGCTTGGCACCCGTAGCTCAGTGAGCAGGGCGCCAGCCACATACACTGAAGGTGGCAGGCGGGTTCAAGCCCAGCCCAGGCCTGCTAAACAACAATGACAACTGCAAACCCCCCCACCCCCAAAATGGCCGGTCCTTGTGGCGGGCACCTGTGGTTCCAGCTACTCAGGAGGCTGAGGTAAGAGAATATCTTGAGCCCAAGAGTTAGAGGTTGCTGTGAGCTGTGATGCCACAGCACTCTGAGGGTGACATGGTGAGACTCTATCTCAAAAAAAAAAAAGAATTAAGCACTTACTGCCTTTCCAACAGAAACCTTACTTCAAAATTACCAAATGATTCCTGTTAAGTCTTACTTTAACGATGACTATAAGCTGTAAGTGTAGAAAGAACAAAGACCACTTGTGAATTTGACGTAGGTTAAAAGAATAAAATGAAGAAATCGGAAAATAATTATTTTGCAACCCCTACTGAAATTTTTGATGAGGAAAAAAAAAACTTGGTGTTAAAGTCTTGTATCACCTGCCAGGTGCATTGGCTCAGGCCTATAATTTTAGTATTTTGGGCAGCTGAGGCGGGTGAATTGCCTAAGCTCACAGGTTGGAGACCAACCTGAGCCAGAGGGAGACCTTGTCTCTCAAAATAGCCAGGTGTTCCTGTGGGCACCTGCAGTCCCAGCTACTTGGGAGACTGAGGCAGGAGAATGGCTTCGAGTCCATGAGTTTGAGGTTGCTGTGAGATATGACGCCATGGCATTCTACCCAGAAAATCTTGTATTACCAGTTATAGGAAGCCGGATGTGTTGCCTGATGTAATACAAGGTTAAGCCTATCATATGGGTGAGGCATTCTTACCAAAAACTCTAATTTAGGGGTAATACAAGAGATAGAGAATTAAGCTGAATTATATGCCACGGGGAAACAATCTGATAAATCCAAAAGGAACAATTTTTTTTTTTTTGTAGAGACAGAGTCTCACTTTATCACCCACAGTAGAGTGCCGTGGCATCACACAGCTCACAGCAACCTTCAACCTCTTGGGCTTAGGCGATTACCTTGCCTCAGCCTTCCCAGTAGCTAGGACTACAGGCACCTACCACAACACCTAGCTATGTTTTTGTTGCAGTTTGGCCGAGGCCAGGTTCGAACCTGCCACTCTCAGTATATGGGGCAGGCGCCCTGCCCACTGAGCACTGCCCCAAAAGGAACATTCTATGAGACAAAAGTTGTGGATCATGAAAAACTGAATGTCAGCTGGCGCCTGTGGCTCAGTGGGTAGGGCACCGGCCCCATATACGGAAGGTGGCGGGTTTGAACTGGGCCCCAGCCAAACTGCAAGAACAACAAAAAATAGCAGGGTGATGTGGCGGGCACCTGTAGTCCCAGCTACTCGAAGGCTGAAGCAAGAGAATCGCCTAAGCCCAAGGAGTTGCAGGTTGCTAGGAGCTGTGTAACGCACTCACAGCACTCTACCGAGGGCAAAAAAGTGAAACTCTGTCTCTACAAAAATCAAACAAACAAAAAAAAAACTGTCTAGTTTTTAAAGGAAACTGTTCTAATTTTCTTTCTTTTTTTCTTTCTTTTTGGAGACAGTCTTAAGCTGTCGCCCTGGATTGAGTGTCGTGTCTTCATACTCCCACTACATATACATCCTACTCTTGGGCTCAAACAATCCTCTTGCCCCAATTTTTCACTTTGGACATGCTAGCTGCAAGGGACATTTTAAGAACAACTGGGGAAATTTGAATGAGGAGTGCATCGATGATGGCTTAAAGTGATTATCATTAATTTTGACAGATTTGATTATGTTGTTTTGGCTATAGTGTAAAATGATTTTTTAGAACCCTAGCAGAATTAAGGAAGATCCTATCCTTTTTATTTTTATTTTTAATCACACCTTCACTGCAACCTCAACCTTATTATTCCCCCAAATTTGCTCTAGCTCCATTGCCCCACAGAACTAGCTTTCATAAAGGTCATCTGACTCCACTCGTTAAATCCAAGTAACACTTTTCAGGCTCCTTGCTCAGCCTCTCTGGAGCTTCTGGGACCTCTGGCTTCAATCTCCCTTGAATGTATCCCTTTGGCCTCCCTAGCACACACTAACACTTTCCTGGCTTTTCTTTTCCCTTCCCTCCCCCACCCACAACCACTTCTCAGTCTCTTTGGCAGGTTTCCCCTTCTCCCTCTTTGAGCAACTTTTCTATGCCTATGCCAACAGATCCATTTTTTGTTTATAATCTAATTATTCTTAAATTTATAGCTCCAGGGAAGATCTCTTTAGGATTTTTCAGCTGCCGACTGCTCAGGTCCACAGGCACTTTCCGATTGAGACAGATAATGTTTAAACTCAAACACTTGGGCGGCACCTGTGGCTCAGTGGGTAAGGCGCCAGCCCCATATGCAGAGGGTGGCGGGTTCAAACCAGGCCCCAGCCAAACTGCAACAACAAAAACAGCAGGGCGTTATGGTGGGTACCTTTAGTCCCAGCTACTTGGGAGGCTGAGGCAAGAGAATCGCCTAAGCCCAGGAATTGGAGGTTGCCGTGAGCTGTGATGTCACAGCACTCTACCAAGGGTGATAAAGTGAGACTGTCTCTAAAATAAAAAAAATAAATTCAAAAGCTTTCTACAGCTCTTGGAATAACCAATTCTAGCTCTGAATGACCAGGACAGTGTCCCTGTCTCCCTCCCTTGGGCCACTCTCTCTTCACTCACTGAGCAGCTTTTAGCTCCTCCAAAGCAAAACTTCTAAATTAGACTCAAACACCTCTGATATTTGCTCCCATGCCCCCCTCTACTTCTTCACAGCAATTTGTACACGTCCAAACATCCAGCTAACTATTAATTAACAAAATGGTGTGGCCTATAATCACGGCTATTTGGGAGGCTGGGACCAGAGGATTGCTTGAGCCCAGGAGTTTCAAGACTAGTCTGGGCAACATAGTGAGACCTCCACCTCTAAAATTATGAAATAGGCTCGGCGTCTGTGGCTCAAGCAGCTAAGGCGTGAGCCACATGCAACTGAGTTGCCAGGTTCAAATCCAGCCCAGGTCCGCCAAACAATAATGACGGCTCCAACCAAAAAATAGCTGGGCACTGTGGCAGGCACCTGTAGGCCCAGTTACTTGGGAGGCTGAGGCAGAAGAGTCGCGATTTCACCCAAGGATGAAAGCTTGAGGCTGTCTCAAAAAAAAAAAAAAATATATATATATATATATATGAAAAAATGGCATAATACCTTGTTATACGTTAAACTCACCAATGTATTTCCTGGGTCTGGCACAGGCCCACCTCTTAGTAGGGCTTCAATAAATGTTTTAAGTTTTTCCTTCCTGTCGTTTCCCACTGCCTTCCTAACTCCTGCTTTCCTGAGCAGCCAAGACCTTAACTGGAAAATTCCAAAATCTTTTTTTTTTTTTTTAACAGAGCCAGAGTCTCACTTTATCACCCTGGGTAGAGTGCCATGGCATCACACAGCTCACAGCAACCTCCAGCTCCTGGGCTTAGGCGATTCTCTTGCCTCAACCTCCTGAGTAGCTGGGACTATAGGCGCCCGCCCAGCTATTTTTTTGTTGCATTTATCATTGTTGTTTAGCTGGCCTGGGCCGAATTCAAACCCACCACCCTAGATATATGGGGCCGGTGCCCTACGCACTGAGCCACAGTGCCACCTCCCAAAATCTTTTTACCTCCAGTGCCCAAAGCAAGCTCTCACAGTTGGTGATTATTAATTGGGTTAACTATGTATGATTTACACCCTCGACTTCCCTCAACCCTCTCCCCCCACCTCTTCATTCTCCCCCCTCCTCCAGACAGAGTGGCAACCTCGGTAGAGTGCAGTGGTGGCATAGCTCACGACAACCTCAAACTCCTGGGCTCAAGCGATTCTCTTGCCTCAGCCGCCGGAATAGCGGGGACTACAGGCTCCCTACACAACGCCCGGCCATTTTTAGAGAAGAGGTCTCGCTTTTGCTCAGGCGGGTCTCAAACCCATGAGCTCAGGCAATACACCCGCCTCATCCTTCCAGAGTGCTAGAATTACAGGCGTGAGCATCCGGGCTGGGCCTGACCCTCCCCTTTCTCACCCCTTCCCTGGGATTTCTAATCCCCCAAGATTTCTGCGCTCCCCACTGCTCCCTCCTTCCTCCTCCCTCCTTCACTCCCTTCTAACTCCCACTCCCTACCCAGGCCTGGGCTCAGGCTCCAGTGGTTCTCGGGCGCACGTCGGACTTACCGGGGTAGACGGGCGTGCAACCAGCCACGGGCTCAGCTCCTCAATCTCCTGCTCCATGGCAGCCTGGGGTCGGCTGCACATCGGCTATGTGGGGCCCAGGCCAACTACAGAGCCAGCCTGTGAGGCGTCGCCAGCAGAAGTCCCTGCACTGCCACGCCACAATCAACCTGCCAGGATTTTACTTCTCGCTGGGTGAGGGGCGGAGTCACGGCTGCCCCACCCCCCACCCCGCCCACCTCACCCAGTCATTGCCCTGCCACACCCAGCCACCGCCCCAGGTGCCCTGCCCCGGGGGGCAACGAACCTCAGCAGGTCCCTACGTGAGCAGGGCCACAGATCAGGGAACTCAGACCTTTGCCCCACTTCTTAAAGTAATTATGTCCGCCCACCCAACCTACCCTTTCCACCTTGCTGAGCATCCACTTGACCCAAGTGGGAACTGGGGACACCGAAGTCTCAAACTCCAGCCAAGTCTTGTTGACTTCAGTGGAGAAATGAGGTTAACAGGCTGGAGTGTGTGGCAGGGCCAGATGTAGGGCCTCTGCAGACAGGTCAGCTCCCACCACCGCCCCACCAGGTCCAGGATTTTGCAAGATCTTTTCTGCCACAGGCCAGACTCTGTTCCTTATCTGTGCAAACTGGGAGCTCCGTACCAGTTTATTTATTCCACAGTACTATCAAGCACCTAGTGTGTGTTGGACACTGTGTTTTGGAAGTAGGGGGTAAATAAGACAAAATGAAGTCCTTGCTGTCAAGGAATTTCCATCTTAAATGGGCAGACAAGAAATGAGTAAGTGGGCGGCGTCTGTGGCTCGGTGGACAGGGCGCCGGCCCCACATACTGAGGGTGGTGGGTTCAAACCCAGCCCGGCCAAATTGCAACAAAAAAATAGCTGGGTGTTGTGGCGGGCGCCTGCAGTCCCAGCTACTCGGGAGGCTGAGGCAAGAGAATCGCCTAAGCCCAGGAGTTAGAGGTTGCTGTGAGCTGTGTGACAACACGGCACTCTACCGAAGGCGATAAAGTGAGACTCTGTCTCTACAAAAAAAAAAAAAGAAAGAAAGAAGTAGGAAAATCAATAATTATTATAATTTTAGACTGTGGTGAGTACTATGGAGAAAACAAAACGGAACAACATGAGATGAGAACTAAATGCATGAAAGGAGCCGGCCAAGAGGCTGTAAAGCAAGAAAGAGCTTAATGGAACTGGAAGGAAATAGGGAGCCCCAGGGACCGCAGTGACGCCACAGGGCAGTGATACAGGACAGAGGGCTAAGCAGGGCCCTAAGGACCTGGGAAGAAAGTTGGATTTTATTCAGTCTGTGATGGGAAACCACACACGGGTTTTAAGTGGGAAATGCATACAATGTTTTTAAAATAATCATTGGGTTCCTTATGGATTACAGGGGCAGGGGGACGCAGGGACATCAGTTAGAAAGCTAAAGGAGCTCTCTGAAATAGAATGTCAGTGTGTGGTGATGAGTGTGAGTGGTGATTAGAGAATATTGTGTATTTTTTTTTTTTTTTTTTTTGCAGTTTTTTTTGGCCAGGGCTGGGTTTGAACCCCTCACCTCCGGCATATGGGACCGGCACCCTACTCACTGAGCCACAGGCGCCGCCCAAATGCAGTGTTTTTTTTTTTTTTTTTTTTTTTTTTTGCAGTTGTTTTTTCCGCTAGGGTAGGGTTTGAACCCACCACCCCTCCGGTATATGGGGCTGGCGCCCTACTCCTTTGAGCCACAGAAGTACAGCTTATTTTTTATTTTTTTATTTTCTTGAGACAGAGCCTCAAGCTGTCACCCTGGATAGAGTGCTGTGGCATCACAGCTCACAGCAACCTCCAATTCCTGGGCTCAAGCAAGTGTCCTGCCTCCACCTCCCAAGTAGCTGGGACTATAGGCGCCCGACACAACGCCTGGCCATTTTTTGGTTGCAGCCAGCCGTCATTGTTGTTTGGCGGGCCCAGGCTGGATTCGAACCCGCCAGCTCAGCTGTACGTGGCTGGTGCCTTAGCCCGTTGAGCCACAGGCACCCAGCCAATATTGTGTATTTTATTTTATTTTTTGTTTTTTAATATTGTGTATTTTAAAAGGACAATAGTCCCAGGGCTGAGGCGGGAGGATTGCAGAAGCACAGGAACTCACTAAGACTGTGACTGCAGTGTGCTGCGCTGGTGAGGGTCCCCGCTAAGATCAGGGTCTGGGACACCACGGTGCCTAAGGAGGGGTGAGCCTGCCAGGTTCTGAAACCAAGCAAGTTACGTCAAAACTCCAATGCTGGCTCGGTGCCTGTGGCTCAACCGGCTAAGGCGCCAGCCACGTACACCTGAGCTGGCGGATTCGAATCCAGCCCGGGCCCACCAAACAACAATGACGGCTGCAACCAAAAAATGGCCGGGCGTTGTGGTGGGTGCCTGTAGTCCCAGCTACTTGGGAGGTGGAGGCAAGAGACTCGCTTGAGCCCAGGAATTGGAGGTTGCTGTGAGCTGAGATGCCACGGCACTCTGTCCAGGGTGACAGCTTGAGGCTCTGTCTCAAAAAATAAAAAATAAATAAAAAATAAATAAAAACAATAATTTTTGGCAGCACCTATAGCTCAGTGAGTAGGGCACCGGCCCCATATACGGAGGGTGGCGGGTTCAAACCTAGCCCCAGCCAAACTGCAACAAAAAAATAGCCTGGCATTGTGGCGGGAACCTGTAATCCAGGCTACTCCGGAGGCTGAGGCAGGAGAATTGCCTAAGCCCAAGAGCTGAAGGTTGCTGTGAACAGTGAGGCCACAGCACTCTACCCAGGGTGATAAAGTGAGACTCTGTCTCAAAAAAAAAAAAAAAATTAATAATTTTAAAGAAATAGGGCGGCGCCTGTGGCTCAAAGGAGTAGAGTGCCGGCCTCATATGCCGGAGGTGGTGGGTTCAAACCCAGCCCTGGCCAAAAAAACTGTAAAAGAGAAAAAAAATGGCCAGGCTTTGTGGCAGGCGCCTGCAGTCCCAGCTACTCAGGAGGCTGAACAAGAGAATCGCCTAAGCCCAAGAGCTGGAGGTTGCTGTGAGCTGTGACACCATAGTACTCTACCGAGGGCAATAAAGTAAGACTCTGTCTCTAAAAAATATATATATATATGTATATACACATATATACACATATACATATATATTTATATATATATATA
>CAUYRH010081496.1:0-12233 GCA_963574655.1 Perodicticus potto
CCTGGGCTCAAGCGAGTCTCCCGCCTCCACCTCCCAAGTAACTGGGACTACAGGCGCCCGCCACAACGCCCGGCCATTTTTTGGTTGCAGCCGTCATTGTTGTTTGGCAGGCCCAGGCTGGATTCGAACCCGCCAGCTCAGGTGTACGTGGCTGGCGCCTTAGCCTGTTGAGCCACAAGCGCCGAGCCTACAATATCATTTTCAAAAATCAAAACAATAAAATATTTTATTTTATTCTTAGTATATATTGTTTTTGATATTTTCCTGTTTCCTAGAAATACAAAATAGACTTAGCATTCCAAACATGTAAGAAAGATGAAAATTGTCCCACAAAACAGCATTTCAGCAGCATTAAACCAAACCAAAGCTCTAAATTATCTTTCAGTGTTCTTTCACCTGCCGCAGTGAGAGGGCTGGTCTCATGAAACATCCCTGGGCTCAGTGCAGACTAGGTTTTCCACAGACAGGAGAGAGGAGGCGGTAAGGGCTGCTGCTTAGGACCTGCTCAGACTCCCACTCAGTTAACTCCCCAGGCAGAGCTGATTTGTTTTTGTACCACAGCACCTAGGAGCAAGTGCTTGAGAAAAAGACTAGCATGAACCTGGAAATACTGGTACTTTGTTTCCTGGGGGAAGAAAAAGGATACCCTTTCCACTCAATCCCTTACCAAGATGGGGAGATTCTCTTGCCAAACATGTTTGCCAAACCAATCTAAAAAAAAAAGGTCCTTCCTGACCCAACTTGCTGTTTCTGTCTTTTGCACAAGCAGGTAAGGTTCCCTCTGTTGTCCTCCTGCAATAATAAACAATATCACCACAAAAAGCTAGGGGCTTTTCACTGCCCTCTCCATTGTGTTCTCTAAATCAGGGCCTGTGTCTAATCTTTCCTCTGCAGAAGCTTCCCCAGGCCTGCTTGGCTGGACGGGAAGGGCCTCCTCCCTGGCATCTTCAGTCTCCTCCCTCAGCCTGAGCACACGGTGCAGCCTGGCCAAGCAGCCAGAGGTCAGGGCCACCAGCCAGAACTGGGCTCAAAAATTTCCCCTAACAGTCCTCTGCCCGGGACCAGAGGTCTCCCAAGGACAGAGGTGTCCCCTCCCTGCCTGAGGACTATCATACCTGGCTGGACTCTTCCCTCAGTTGTTCAAACAGATTCCCTCCTCACTAGAAGCAGAAGAAAAAGAAGATCTGACTGAATACATGAGGGTAAAATAAGAATAACCTCAAGTTTGTCTTTCAAGTCTGTGACAGGTCCCATGTCATGCAAAAGAGTGACCATTTGTATGGAGTCCAGGCGCTTTACATACACCAGTCCATTACACCCTTGGAATAGCCTTATAGGGCAGATTTCTTACATACCGTTACTATCAATAAGTTTTTACATCTGTATTTGCTAAATGCTTCCATAGTATTATCTTATCTGTATGTGGGCAAATTCTTTCACAGAAGATAGGGTACAAATTCTTCCTGAATCTGGTCCTCCAACACACATGCACATAGCATGCCCTAAGCTTTCTGTCACCAAGGACTGCACATTCTCTAGAAATGTAGCTTGAATACCACTCCGCTCCACCTCTGTCCCTACTGCACCAGTGTGTCTCAGGCCCTTGTCAACTCTCACCCAAGGTCTGCTCCAGACTTCTAATCAGGTGTCCTGTGGCCAGTCTACTGTGTGTTTCCCCCAAAGTGCCTACTAATTTTCAGGTTTAAGGATGCAATTCAAACTCCTTAGGTCAGTGTAACAAGGCTCTTTATAATCTGGCCCAAAGTCATCTCTCTCCAAGCCCCATATACATTCAACTCCATCACAGACTTTTCTCTTTTCTCCAAACATCTCATGTCCTTTCATGCCACGCATATGCTCTTCCCTTCCCCAGCATTCTCTCCTGCTGAAGAATTCCTTTCTGTGCTTTAAGACAAAGCTCAAAGACCCCTTCCTCTGTAATTTCTTCCCAAATATCTTACACAGAATGAAGATCTTCTTTCTCCATGCTCCCAGGAATCCAGTATAAATAACTTAACTCCAGGACTCATCACATTACATTGTAATTATCTATAATTTACTGTCCATCTTCCCTTCTAAACTCTGAGTTCCTCAAACTTGAATTCAACAAGTAGTTATTGAGGAAATAGCCAAGAATGGGGGAAATAAATGTTTAAGCTTATAGGAGTGTCTTACAAAGAATTCTAGATTCAAAAAGATAGAAAAGCAAGAATCCAGGTAAACATGCTTAGGGGACCTGGAAAAATACAGATACGTACAATTCACCAATAGAACCTGGGAAAATACAGATACGTACAATTCACCAATAGAACCTGGAAGAAATTCTAAATAAAACATAAATTCTGGGATTTTGATCCCAGGAACAACATGCCCAGGGACCAAAAAGCAGAGAGGTCCAAACCTCTTTCAAGATAAAAAAATAAATAAATGGGGGCAGCGCCTGTGGTTCAAAAGAGTAGGGTGCCGGCCCCATATGCCAGCGGTGGCGGATTCATATCCAGCCCTGATCAGAAACTGCAAAAAAAAAAAAAAGTCTCCGTGCCTGTGGCTCAGCGGGCTAAGGCACCAGCCACGTACACCTGAGCTGGCGGGTTCGAATCCAGCCCGGGCCCGCCAATCAACAATGATGGCTGCAACCAAAAAGTGTCCGGGCATTGTGGCAGGCGCCTGGGGTCCTAGCTACTTGGGAGGCAGAGGCAGGAGACTTGCTTGAGCCCAGGAATTGGAGCTTGCTGTAAGCTGTGATGCCACAGCACTCTATACAGGGTGACAGCTTGAGGCTCTGTCTCAAAAAAAAAAAGATAAATAAATGACCATTGGTGTTAACCTAGTGAAGGCAGTAGTTAGGTAAAGTATAAATAGGCATAAATATCCTTAACAGCAAGTTTTCTTTTATTTATTTATTTATTTATTTATTTATTTATTTATTTATTTATTTTTTGAGACAGAGCCTCAAGCTGTCACCTTGGATAGAGTGCTATGGCATCACAGCTCACAGCAACCTCCAATTGCTGGGCTCAAGCGAGTCTCCTGCTTCCACCTCCCAAGTAGCTGGGACTACAGGCGTCCGCCACAAAGCCTGGCTGTTTTTTGGTGCAGCTGTCATTGTTGTTTGGCGGGCCCGGGCTGGATTCAAACCTGCCAGCTCAGGTGTACGTGGCTGGCGCCTTAGCCCGTTGAGCCACAGGCGCCGAGCCAACAACAAGTTTTCAATATTCATCAAAAGCTTTAACCAGGTCTGCATTCTCTGACCCAGCAATTTTGCTTCTGAGGAGTTTCCTAAGGAGTGATTCCAAGATGTGTAGAAAGATTTCTGCACAAAAAAGCTCATTGCTGGCTTGGTGCCTGTGGCCCAACGGGCTGAGGAGCCAGCCAAGTACACCTGAGCTGGCGGGTTCGAATCCAGCCTGGGCACGCCAAACAACAATGACGGCTGCAACCAAAAAACGGCCAGGCGGGCACATGTAGTCCCAGCTACTTGGGAGGCGGAGGCAAGAGACTCTCTTGAGCCCAGGAATTGGAGGTTGCTGTGAGCTGTGATGCCACAGCACTCTATCCAAGGTGACAGCTTGAGGCTCTATCTCAAAAAAAAAAAAAAGCTCATTGCAGTAGAGAACCCCCAGACGGTGGAAGGAGTATGACCTCTATCCAACAATAAAGAAGTGGCTACACTTTCATAGGCCCACATGATGCAATATTATGAAATACATATTTGGAAGGAAATACATTTTTAAAGTCCTTCCTTCTCTGGGTGATGAGATTTTGAACAGCTCATTTCTTTGCACATGTGTATCTTTTCTAAATTTTATTCAATAAATGTGACTTACTTAGAAACCATGCACATTATTAAAATATCATAGGGGCACAATAGTGGTGAGGGAAACATGAGAATAAAACATGCATAGGAAGCTAGTGACCATCCACATTCAGTTGGCTCTTTGAGAAAGCAGGATCTAAAAGCTACTAGAGTTCCAATCTTTCATGCAGTGAGCTCACCATCGGGAAAGAAGTGAACAACTGAAAACACTTACTGAACAAAAATGCTCATTGCATATTACTTAAAAGAGTAAAGAATCAGAAACAATGCCACTGTCCAAAGAGGGAATAGTTCAGTATAAAACATCCACTCCATGAAATGCAGGGTAGCTGTTAGAAATGCCAGTTATGGAAACTATGCAGAGAAATACAATAACATTGACAATAGGCCAGAACATGAGAGGAATACACAAAGCTGCATTTGTCAGGACTGTAGCTATGAAAGATAAGCATGTATGTGAAGGAGTGCATTTCAAAAGTAAAAACGAGATTAATGGAAGCTTTTAAGTTTGTCCTTTTTAAAAAACATGTTTTTAACATTTTTCATAGCTCAAAATGTGGCTCAAGCGGCTAAGGTGCCAACCACATACACCTGAGCTGGTGGGTTCAACTCCAGCCCAGACCCACCAAACAACATTGACAACTACAACCAAAAAATGGCCGGGTGTTGTGGTGGGAGCTTGTAGTCCCAGCTACTTGGGAGGTGGAGGCAGGAGAATCGCTTGAGCCCAGGAGCGGAGGTTGCTGTGAGCTGTGATGCCACAGCACTCTACCCAGGGCAACAGCTTGAGGCTCTGTCTCAAAAAAAAAAAAAAAATTTTTTTTCGTATATCACAGCCCTAAATTTTCAAAACTCAGAAAACAGAGAAAAGGAAAAAATTAATTGCCAATAGGAACACAGTCACTGTTAGCATTTTGAGGTGTCTTCCCAGTTTCTTTTTCCTATCTACTGGCTGGCTTTGTTTTGTTTTGCTTTATTTTTATTATTGTTGTGATCACATCAATGTTTTCATTTCAGTTTTGAAAAACCAGGGACATTAACACAAATCTTGTGCTAGAACATAACGGTGGCTATCAAGAATCCTCATCTAATACCAGCCTGTAGGCAAAAAACAGAAGTATTGCAGCACTATGACAAAACAGATGAAATGATCAGGGTTCCTAACACCTGCAGATGCCTATGAGGCATAGTAGCCAGAAGCCAAAATGTCGAGAGTGCTGTGCTACCAAAGCTGATGTAGCTGGAAATTAGAAGGAATTTTGCCAGATAGAAAGACACTGACATATTAAGTTTTCAGATCATAAAAAGCTTGAACAGAACCAATCCAGTTGGTCATTAGGTCCAAAATATTTAATCTTTACACATCTGACGTCCTAATTGTCCTCCCCTCCTGCACTGACCTTCGCTGTGCCCAAACTCTGGTATAGTGGCAGCAGCAGCTGCATTCTGCTTGTTCTCTGTGCCTCCTTCCTACTTCCCCATTTGCACACAGTTAAATGGAGGCTCCTACCTTGCTCCAAAGAGAAGAGCTGGAAAGTAAATGTGTGGGGAGATGAACTTGTCTCGTGGTCCACTCTGGGAGTTTGGCACAACTGTGTAAGTGCTCCGAGTGCGGCTCAGATCATCACACATATGCCTGACCTGCACCCAGACTACCATGGACTTCTCCAGAGAGAGGAATAAGGACAGGGAAAAACATCTAAGCAATGCACAAGCTCTACAACCCATTAAATGGACCTGGGCCCTGAAGAGCATGAGGGGAGGCTGAGTCTGTTGTCACCAGGGGAGGCTCAGTTTCTGCAGGAGTGTGACTCTTCCGTGCTTTGCAAACAGCAAGACACCTCAACACAAACCGACCTTTCATCTATTCACATCCTTCACAAAGACTGCCCTCTGTTCCAAGGACAGAGGGAACGCTGCAGCGCTGAACTGACAGAGACCTGGTGTGCTGCCACTAACACAGCAAACTCACTCCCGGGCAGGGAGAAATGGAGCTCAACATTTTTGCCTTAGATGCTTTCAGAAACAAACTCTGGTACAAGATGTAATGTGACTCCACAGCAATCTTTCCAAAGAACTAATCTGATCATGTTATTCCCACACTTAAATCTCCTTGGGGACTCTGAGCTGCCTACATAAAATCATCTGTAAGAGACGTACAGTGCAAACCCTGGAGCCAAACTGCCTGAGTCTGAATCCTGTTCTCTGCCCTTTATGAGTTGGGTGACCTCAAGTAGCTTCTCTATCCTCCTGGTGCTTGTAAACAGGGATAATGACAGTATCTACTTTATACCATTGTCATGCAGATTAAAGGAATTAATATAGGGCTGGGTGCAATGGCTCACACCTGTAATCCTAGCACTCTGGGAGGCCAAGGCAGGTAGACTGCCTGAGCTCAGGAGTTTGAGACCAACCTGAGCAAGAGTGAGACCCCAGTCTCTAAAAAATAGCTGAGCATTGTGGCGGGCACCTGTAGTCCTAGCTACTTGGGAGTTTGAGGCAAGTGAATGACTTGAGCCCAGGAGTTTGGGGTTGCTGTGAGCTACGATGCCACAGCACTCTACGAAGGGCAACAAAGTGAGACTCTTTCTCAAAAAAAATAAAAAAATAAAAATAAATAAATATAATATAAAATAAAACAATTAATATGTCTACAATAAAGGACAAAGAAGACAGGTTGGCACATAAGAAGTGCTCAGTAAATGTTAGATGTTGCTACTGTTACTGTTATTGTTGGGAAAAGTCTAAATTCCCTAGCAAGGCATACATAGCCATCCATAACACAGCCCCTGTGCACTTCTCTGGCTTAGCTTCTCATGACCTTTGTGTTATCAGCCCTGCTATGATCACACAGTCATGCCAAACTCCCAGAGTGGACCACGAGACAGGTTCATCTCTCCACACATTTACTCTCCAGCTCTTCTCTCCCTGTTGGCTGGTGAACAACCACTTATCCCTGAGACCTCCCTCCATTCCCCCATGAGAAGTCCCTCCCTACGCTGTGCCTCCTCTATGTTCTACAGCAGTGGTTCTCAACCTTCCTAATGCCGCGACCCTTCTATACAGTTTCTGTGGGTCACGACTCACAGGTTGAGAACCGCTGTTCTACAGAGACTTTCTCCAGGGAAACTTTATTATCCTCCCCAGTTTTCATATCTTGGCTCTTCCACTAGGCTTTAAGGACAGAGACCTCTATGAATTCCTATCTGTATGCTCATTGCCTAGCATTTCAGTAGATACTAAATAAGTATTTATTAAACAAATGCAAAAAGAAAACTGGTCAGTACACACAAAAGCTGGGAATACTTTTCATGGAACTTAAACATGAGGATGAGTAAATCAACCCCCAAAACACTTTGATCCTGGCTTGGTGCTTGTAGTTCAAGCAGCTAAGGTACCAGCCACATACATCAGAGCTGGTGGGTTCAAATCCAGCCCAGGCCTGCCAAACAATGACAACTACTACCAAAAATAGCCGGGCATTGTGGTGGGCACCTGTACTTGGGAAGCTGAGGCAAGAGAATCACTGAAGCCCAGAAGCTAGAGGTTGCTGTGAGCTGTGATGCCACAGCACTCTACCCAGGGCGACAGCTTGAGGCTCTGTCTCAAAAAAAAAAAAAACCAAAACACTTTGATCCTAAGGTGAATTAATTGGCAAAGATCATATAACCAAAGAAGAAAATTGCAATTTCCCAAGAGAAACCAAACGTTGGTATAATATAGTGCTTCTGTGTATATGTGGGTTGGGGAAAAATAATTGTAAAAATTGTTCTCAACTAGCTAATGTTGATTATTCATTGAACAGTGCTTTTTATACCTTTTCTTCAGGAGAGAAATATAGAGTCCTCACTGACTGGGAAGTACTTTTCACTTTGTCCAAGTTCAGGCTATTTAAAAATAAAATACTGCAGCAGACCCAGACTAAAATAAAGAAAGAGAATTAATCTTTGTTGGATGTCTGTAGGAGCCAGATACTTTAAAAAATGGCACAGTTTCTATAAACATAATGTGTTGGACACAGACCTATCCACCTTATATGCCTTATCAAATTAGATAATCTAAGTCCTCAACACCTCTGAGACATAAAAATTATTAACCTCTCCATTTCATAGATAAGAAAAACATATTCATTCATTCCATATATTTGTACTGAGCATCTATTATGTGTACATCACAGATCAAAGAGCAGGGGTACAGGGGTAAACAAGCAGACAAAGTCCTCTTCCCCTTCTTAAGCATAAAAATAGAGCAATGAGTGGATGGGAAAATAAGCATGCACATAAATGAACAAGCAAGGTTATCAGAGTGATAAGCATTAATAGAGAATTAAAATCGGAAGAAGGGACCAGACAATTATTGTAGACTAAAACATCAGAGGACCTCTCTGAAAGTGGCTTTAGTTAAGATGAGATTTGAGGCTCGGTGCCTGTGGCTCAGCCGGCTAAGGCGCCAGCCACGTACACCTGAGCTGGCGAGTTCGAATCCAGCCCAGACCCGCCAAACAACAATGATGGCTGCAACCAAAAAATGGCCAGGCGTTGTGGCGGGCGCCTGTAGTCCCAGCTACTTGGGAGGCAGAGGCAGGAGACTCGTTTGAGCCCAGGAATTAGAGGTTGCTGTGAGCTGTAATGCCACGGCACTCTACCCAGGGCGACAGCTTGAGGCTCTGTCTCAAAAAAAATAAAAATAAAAATCATCCATCTCAATAGCCGGGCATTGTGGCGGGTGCCTGTAGTCCCAGCTACTCGGGAGGCTGAGGCAAGAGAATCGCCTAAGCCCAGGAGTTGAAGGTTACCGTGAGCCGTGATGCCAGGGCACTCTACCAAGGGTGATAAAGTGAGACTCTTGTCTCTTAAAAAAAAAAATAATGAAAGTGTCTTAGCTGGTGTGAATGGACAGACAATACAAAAGAAAAGGTTGAATTGGTTGGGAGGAATGGCAAGGGGACAGGGATAGTAAGAATAATACCTTGGGCAGCGCCTGTGGCTCATTGAGTAGGGCGCCAGCCCCATATACCGAAGGTGGCAGGTTCAAACTCGGCCTCTGCGGACCTGCAAAACAGAAAAATAGCCAGGTGTTGTGGCGGGCGCCTATAGTCCCAGCTACTCGGGACGCTGAGGCAAGAGAATTGCCTAAGCCCAGGAGTTGGAGGTTGCTGTGAGCTGTGTGACGCCACAGCACTCTACCGAGGGTGATAAAGTGACTCTGTCTCTACAAATAAATAAATAAATATATAATACCT
Source organism: Perodicticus potto (assembly GCA_963574655.1). Classification (NCBI taxonomy): domain Eukaryota; kingdom Metazoa; phylum Chordata; class Mammalia; order Primates; family Lorisidae; genus Perodicticus; species Perodicticus potto. The sequence goes on from CAUYRH010081496.1 coordinate 9,060, forward strand.
GATACATGCAAGGCACTATGCATAGTGTTTTGTTTGTTTGTTTTTTGAGACAGAGTCTCACTCAGTCGCCCGGGGTAGAGTGCCAAGAGTACCATGGCATCATAGCTCACAGCAACCTCTAACTCTTGGCCTCAAGAGATCTTTGTGCCTCAGTTTCTTGAGTTGCTGAAACTACAGGTGCCCACCACAATGCCTGGCTTTTTTTTAGAGATGGGGTCTTACTCTAGCTCAGGGTAGTCTTGAACTCCAGAGCTCAGGCAATCCGCCTGCCTCCGCCTCCCATATGCTTAGTGTTTTATATACCATTTATCAAAGATATTTGTGAGACTTAACAAAAAGGCAACTCAAATTAGTTTAATAAAGGAAATCAACTCTAACAACCCAGAAAATCTAGGGATACAACTGGCTATCGAGGGACTCAGATTATGTCATGAGGACATTGTATCTTCCAGCCTCTCAGCCATCGTGAACCAATAGCTAAGGCCAGAGGGTCATGCTACTCTCGTGAGGTCTGGTCATGTATTCACTCCTAGAACCAGAAGACGTGGGCAGGAGGTGATTCTCCAAACAGAGTGTGTCCAATACTAAAGAGGTCCACTATGCTTACCATATCTCATTTATCAATTTATTAGGTCTATGAAATAAGTATTATTATTATCCCTGTTATGTATTGGATAAAGTAGAGCAGGAGATCTGGTAAACCAGTAAGAATTTATTATTGGTAGCTAGGCATTAACCAGCATGTTGGAAGAGGTTGTGGAGAAAGAGGTTGTAGAAAACAAGGGACAAATTAGAAATTAGAAGACAAAGCAATACTTTGATGACTGCTTGGACATAAGAAAAAAGGAGAAGATTGGAAATGGATTTAAGTTCAAACTTGGGATGTTTTAATGCTAGTACAATCATTGCAAATTAATAGGTGACAAAGGGTTGCTTAGGAGCTCCTCTCAGAGCTTGGGGTCCTCAGGATTATGGAAATGATGTCAGCTCCAGTTCTCTGGAGCTTCCTTTAGTCACACTAATGTGTTACTTATTCAATAATGAATTTTGAGCTGCTGGTAAGTTTCTATTTTACCTCTGTAAAGGCCACAAAAGTGAAAGGGGCATGCTCTCAGACTTGAAGGCACTTACAATGTAACCAGAGTAAAGCAAGTCTATTAATGACTAGAACATGACACAAAATATAAGCACCTCAAGCAAGATGCAAACAAAGTGGCAAAGTTTGGAGGAGAGAGTGAGTTTGTTTGGAGCACAGGGGAGGCTCTGTGAAGAAGAGGGCCTCTGGGCTCGGTGCCTGTGGCTCAAGTGGCTAAGGCGCCAGCCACATATCCCTGAGCTGGCAGGTTCGAATCCAGCCCAGCTCACCAAACAACAATGATGGGTACGGGGCGGCGCCCTGAGGCTCATTGACTAGGGCGCCAGCCCCATATACCAAAGGTGGCAGGTTCAAACCTGGCCTCAGCCAAACGGTAAAACAAAAATAGCTGGGCGTTGTGGCGGGCGCCTGTAGTCCCAGCTACTTGGGAGGCTGAGGCAAGAGAATCGTCTAAGCCCAGGAGTTGGAGGTTTCTGTGAGCTGTGTGATGCCACGCCATTCTACCAAGGGCGATAAAGTGAGACTCTTGTCTCTACAAAAAAAATAAATTAATTAATAAAAAATAAAAAGGGCGGCACCTGTGGCTCAAGGAGTAGGGCGCCGGCCCCATATACCAGAGGTGGTGGGTTCAAACCCAGCTCTGGTCAAAAACTGCAATAAATAAAAAACAATGATGACTACAAACAGCTGGGCATTGTGGCGGGCACCTATAGTCCCAGCTACTTGGGAAGTGGAGGCAGGAGACTCCCTTGAGCCCAGGAGTTGGAGGTTGCTGTGAGCTGTGATGCCACAGCATTCTACCCAAGGCCACAGCTTGAGGCTCTGTTTCAAAAAAAAAAAAAAGAAGAGGCCCTCTGAACTCTACCTTAAAGCTCAGGTAGGGTGTCAGCTAGAAACATGGTAGCTAGTCACTAACATGAGCAAAGAGAAATATGTGTCAAATTTACAAATTCAATTCCAAAGATCTAACTGTCTTTTATTATATTAGCAATGTACAAACTAGGCGGCATCCAGGCTGCAAAATAGAAAGGAGCAACAATGAACTAGATGAGTGGGTGAATTTTATAGGAAGAAAAAAACAGAAGAAAGCAGGAACAATGAACAAACAGCATTCAAGATTACGGGATATAAATCAAATCTTGGCTTAACTGAGATCTGGCTATCATATTTTTTTTGATTTCTTAGAACAGATTGTACAAGTAAACCGTAAGTTTCAGTTTGAACCTTACTCTGACTGACTCCATTTTGGGTGTGCTGCCTGAACAGGTGAAACAGTATAAGATGATTTCAGGAAATAGCAGGTTCCCATATTTGACACAAAAATTGGAGATGGAAAGACAAGACTGGAAAGGTAAAATAAAGTCAAAGCATGGAGCCTATTGGGTAAGGAACTGGATGTGAAGGGGCAGTAGTCCCTAACGTTTTTTAGATGAGGCAAATGACTTGAATAGGTGCATGCATTATGGTCTATGCAGGCAAGAGTGTGGTACAGTATGGCTTACATGATCTTCTTTGGACTTGAATTCTAGCTAGACCTTTTTACCATATATCAGTGGAATGCTAAACCGCAAGCCTGAAAGCAATAGTATATGGAAAATATAAATTGTTCAAACTGATTTAATGTCTTATCATGTCAATCTTTAGCATTTCTATTAAATCTTAAACTCTACACTGGGAGTGAAGTCAAGGCACCACAAAGCATAGCTTGTTTTCATATTTTGGCAAAAGAACCAACACTAAGTAGTCATCTTCTTCATATGATTTTACTAAAGGGAGAGAAAATACACAAAAATAATAGCACATGCCAAACCAGAACCTGCATTTTAACAAGATTTCTGCAGATGGCTCAGCGCCTGTAGCTCAAGCGGCTAAGGCACCAGCGCATACACCAGAGCTGGTGGGTTCAAATCCAGTCCAGGCCTGCCAAACAACAATGACAACTACAACCAAAAAATAGCTGGGCATTGTGGCCGGTGCCTGTAGTCCCAGCTGCTTTGGAGGCTGAGGCAAGAGAATCGCTTAAGCCCAGGAGCTGGAGGTTGCTGTGAGCTGTGATGCCATGGCACTCTACCCAGGGC